>JAJIYU010004202.1:0-25119 GCA_030144865.1 Tinospora cordifolia | reverse complement strand
GATCTTAATTAAAAAACCATTTTTCAAACTCAACTCAATAACACATCCATAATTCAAACACTTGCATACATTAGGCGTTTCAAACAACCAATTGTTTAAAGTTGTAATTTAAACCAAAAAAGTTTCTCAACCCTTGATGTTCTTCACTAAGTGCCTCCTTAGAGTGAAATATGGCATTACATACCCAATTCCATTGGACTTTTGGACTTTAGGGAGCATACCCACCAACCAAGCACTTAGGTCTTAAAAACCATATGGGCATACCACATGAAAAGAAAACCCATAGCAACCCCACAAGTTTGCTATGATGGTACATGGTTTTTATCACCATCCTCTTATATTAATCTCACATTCATGAACAATTAAAAATAAGTTTCGGAACATGATCTAAGAGAAATAAAATTCAGCACATGAATATTATGAACTTAAATCATGAATCAAACACAATCATGCATCATACTTTGCAATCAAGCCTAAACATAATTCTAAACATGGCATGGATGTCGCATGATCTTCAACATGGATCAAAACTGAAATTGAAACATGTTTTCAAACACAAACAAGACTGAAAATCGTTGTTTTCTAAAACCAAACAAACAATGAACATGCTAATGAATCAAGTAAGAAAAAAGGGAGATTAAGAAATCACTTCTACCTTGATATGTAGTTTCCCCCAAAGTTGAAGCAATAGTTCCCAATGCTCAAACACCAAGACAATCACCTAAGAAGAATCTCCAAACCAAGAACTTCTCACACTCAAGAGAGAAAAGAAAAGTGAGAAGGGGTTCCAAGAAGGGGGCTTGAAGCAAAAGATGAAAACTCAACTCTTGTTGCTTGGAATGATTTGATTTGTGAGCATGGGGGGTTTATATAGAGTTCAAACTAGTGTAAAATGGTAAGTTTCTTGGTGGGAAACTTGCAAAAATTCAAATTTTCGTGCCCCCCAAGCATAGGAAATTAGCAAGTTGGTTTGGAATTGGAAAACCAAGTTTATAGAAATTTTTTGGGATTTTTTTTTTTGGATTTTAATTCAGATTTATTCGGATTTAATTTCGAATTTTCGGTTATTTATCAGAGCAGCTTAATCGCAGTTGTCGGATCTTCCTCGATCGCATCAACAGATCACAAATTCGTTTTTGCGGATGGATCTTTGGTCGTTTGATTAGGCGAGTTCGATCTTAGGTGTTCAATCATTCTCGAGCGCATCAACCAGATCACGAGATCGGGCGGATTCAAGCTGGACGCTTTGATCTTCCTCGAGCGCGGCGTGCGGTTCGCGATTGATCAGAATGCCTCTTTCTGGGCCGTCAGATGTGCATCGAGCGCAACACCGTTCGCGATTGACCGAAAATGAATCGAATCCAATCCCTTCGATCTTCCTCGAGTGCAACATCCGATGATCATCGGAACGAAAGCACAGATCCTGGTCGTTGGATGCTCCTCGATCGCGGTGAGTTCGCGATCTTCGACTCCGACTTCGATCTGGGCCGTTGGATTGGGATGATCGATCGTGAGCCGTTCGATCTCAGTGATTTGGTGCTCTTGGGTGTCATTTTGGACTTTGATCTCATTCGTTGGATCAGACAGATCGAGTTTGGACCGTTGGATGCAGTTTCTAATTACCAAATCACTTTCTAAAGCTTCTATAATCCAAGTTTTAGCAATTATACACTTTCTAATTGACAAAAACTTGGTTATATTGCCCAAATCATCTATTTTGCTAATTTTTTCTTTTTTAATTATTTAATATTATATTTATTTGAC
The DNA here is from genome assembly GCA_030144865.1 of Tinospora cordifolia. Lineage (NCBI taxonomy): Eukaryota > Viridiplantae > Streptophyta > Magnoliopsida > Ranunculales > Menispermaceae > Tinospora > Tinospora cordifolia. The sequence goes on along the minus strand of JAJIYU010004202.1, from coordinate 23,355 downwards.
ATTTTATTCTTTATTTCCCTATTTTTGCCTTCATTTCTTTATTTCATATATTCATATATATATATATGTGTGTGTGTGTGTATTTCATATTTTTATTTTTCAGAAAGGTAGAATTATATGTGTGTATAATTTGATCTACTTACCTTATGTTTGATAATTAATTCAATAATTGTTCTATTATTTATATAATTACAAAATAATTCTTATACAAATAATATTTGATAGATTGATTAATCTGAAATCAAATGTTAGGTAATCCTCATATTTTATTTTCCTACAATCATTTTAGAATTTCTTTCTCAATTTTATTTCATTATTATCTTCTTTTGTTGACAAAATTATGGGGTATTACATTATCACTTCTTCCTCGACAACTATTCAAGAAGAAACGTTACTACGAGTGCTCTAGGAACATAAGTCTGCCATTGGGTAGACAATTAAAGATATATGGCGTATTAGTCTTGCAATATGCATGCACAAGATTCTAATGGAGGAGTCTCATAGACCTGAAGTAGAGCATTAGATGAAACTAAATCCTATCATGAAGGAAGTAGTCAAGAAAGAAGTGATGAAGTGGCTAAAGGTGGGTATTATATATGTTATCTTAGATTCACAATGGGTCAGTCCTATTCATGTGATGCCAAAGAAGGGAGGAATAAAGGTGATCACAAATGATAAGGGGGACACTATTACTTATAGAACTACCATAGGGAGTGTATTTTAATTGATTATTGAAAGCTAAACAAAGCCACAAGAAAAGATCACTTCCCTTTGCCATTTGTGGATCAGATGCTAGCGCACATTGTAGAGTATGATTTCTATTGCTTCTTGGATGGGTATTCAAGCTATAATTAGATCTTCATTGCTCTAGAAAATCAAGAAAAGACTACTTTTACTTGCCCCTATGGTTCCTACATATTTCAAAGAATGCCCTTTGGTTTATGCAATGTTTTAGCTACCTTCCAATAGTGCATGATGGTTATATTTGCTGATCAAGATATTATGGAATTTTCTATGAACGACTTTTGTGTATTCGGTGCTACATTTGACGGCTGCCTCGTCAATTTAGAGAAAGTTATATCTTTTCATGAAGAGAAAAACCTAGTCCTAAATTGGGAGAAATGCCAATTTATGGTTTGAAAGTGCATAGTTTCGAGGCATAAAGTTTTAGTTGGAGGACTAGAGGTGCACCATGCCAAAATTGAAGTGATTGAGAACTTGAAATCACCTACATCAGTTCAAAAAGTTCATAATTTCTCGGCGCATATGGGATTCTATCACAAATTCATTAAGAATTTCTCTCATATTGTTTGTCCTTTATGCCATCTATTTGAGAAGGATGCTAAATTTGATTTCAACAATGAGTGCCTTGAGGCGTTTACTACACTTAAGAAGACACTCATGTCAGCTCCTATTATATCTACTCCTATTTGAGGAAAACCCTTTAACATCATTTGTGATGCTAGAAATTATGTTGTTGGAGCTTTTTTGAGCAAAGGCATGACAAGCTATTATGAGCTATATATTATGTAAGCAAGACATTCGATGATGCACAAAAAAAAATTATATTACTACTGAGGAAGAGTTGCTAGCCATTGTTTTTGTTTGTGACAAATTCAAAGCTTATATTGTGGGCTCCCATGCACAGTATTTACTGATCATGCTGCAACACATCATCTCTTTGCTAAGAAGGATGCTAAACATCGCCTTATCTGATGGATCCTTCTACTTCAAGTGTTTGACATAGAAATTCAGGATAAAAAGGGTTCAAAGAATGTGGTAGCTGACCATCTATCTCGTTTCCTTGGGGACATTGCTGATGACCCCATGCATATAGTTGAATTGTTCTTTGATGAGCAACTTCTGACAATAATGGACCATCCACCATGGTATGCTGACTTTGCTTATTACCATGCAATGGGTAAAGCTCCACCGAATCTATCAAGTTCTTAGCTTAATCGCTTCACACACAAATCCAAGTTTTATTTATGGGATGATCCATTTCTCTATTGTCGATGTGTTGATAAAATTATTTGCCGATGCATTCCTAGAGATAAAATTCAAAAAGTCCTATATGATTGCCATGTCTCTCCTTATATGGGCCATTACAGTCATCAAAGAATTGCCCACGTGCTCTTGAGAGTGGGTTTTATTGGCCCACTATGCTTAAAGATGCCTATCAATTTATGAAGATTTGTGAAAAAGCAAGGAAATATCTCCAAGAAGAATGAAATGTCTCTAAATTCTTTTGTTGAAATTGACCTCTTTGATGTATGAGATATTAACTTCATGGGCCCCTACCGACCATTTGATGGGAAGCAATATATATTTTTAGTTGTAGCTTATGTCTCAAAGTGGGTAGAGGCCATAACAACTACAAAAAATGATGCTCAAATAGTTCTCAAATTCTTGGCCCGTAATATCTTTTTGAGATTTAGCACACCTCAAGTTATGGTAAGTGATGAAGGCACACACGTTTATAACTTCCTATTTAGTAATGTAACACACCGATACACCTGGCGACTCAAGGTACCATTCCTTTCCCTTGGAGTTTTCTCGCCTCCACATAGATTCGAACGAAAGATCTGGGACATAAGTACCTTGTTCATTCATCATCTGCTACCATTGAGCTGTTGGGGAGGGATTTTCTTGCCTCCGCAGAGATTCGAACCAAGGACTTGGGGCATAAGTTGTAACACCCCAATTTTCAACCGCACGTGTTGTCTCACGTGTGGACCATCGCTCGATGAAAATCAAGATGCTACTAAAATTTTTTGTTCTATTCAAAGCTTTTTCTTTCAAATTCAAGTTCCAGTCAAGTGCTTCTAAATAAATATCTGAAAATACATGTTACACAAAACTAAAGATTCAAATGATTTACCAATACGTTTACCAGATTTTTGCATTTAAATAAAAGAAATGTAAATCAAAAGTTATAACTCATAATCATAAGTCATAAGTTATAGATCACAAATCTTGCAGCGAAAATTTAAATTCAAAATGATCAACTGTGAAATAGCGAATTTAAATTCAAAAGAGAATTACACATATAATTTTGTATCGTGAAATAGTTACAATACAACCTATTGAGTTTCCTATCTCAGACGACCTCCCCCATGAAGTGTCCAATTAAAAGTGTTGGTCTTCTGACATAGACTGTTGTGCACTATGTCCAAGTGTTCCTAAAAATTAAAATGGGAGTGAGGTAGAAAGCCCAGTGGATTATTCCTACATATCATACATATTATACAGACCTAATTCAAAACATTACAAACACTTTTAAACATTAGGCGTTTCAAACATTCATTTAGTTTTGGTCGAAGTCTAAAACCGAAATAGGGTTGAGATGCCTCTCGATATTCCTTATGATCTCGTCTAATCATGGAAAGTCTCGAGTACCATCTAAAATCAGTCAAGTCATCAGCATCCCATCCTAAGTGAGAGTACTTACCGCAACTCGTACCATCTCCCAAAGACTTCGAGCTGTCGCAGGCAACTCAGGGTGGGAATACCTATGATTCGCCTTGTAGCTCGGCGATCTCAAACAGTGGCATATAGGAGATGTCACCTTGATCCACTTCAGGCTCGTCAATCACACTGGTACGTGGATTCTTAATAACCTTCGTCTTTTTTTAGTCTCACATACAATTTCAACCATACCAAACATCAGACATATCATGATATATAAATCAACAATGTAGGCTATTCATATGAGCAAATAATGAAATCTAAATGCACATTTTCCTATTAATGTATGTCGTAAATAAGGAATCTAAGTGCAAGGTTCTCTATTCAAACATGTAGTTAAATAATTATGGATAAATGAAAACAATTCAACATGCTGTCATCCAAGCACACCACCCAATCTCAATCAATTGCATAACAAAATTCTAATAACCTACAACTATCCAAACAAATGTTTTGAATCTTAAATCCATATAATACGTAAGAGCAAGGAAATCATGTCCACCTGATTTTGCAGATCTTCAGGGCTCTCTTGCTTTCCTTTGAGTAATCCAACGCTATAAATTATCAAATATGAAATTTAACAATCAATAGAATTTTCTAAGTTCGTAATTCATATTCAATCTAATCCAAGATATTCTTAAGCCTAAATAGTTTCTAAATTAACTATAAAGTTTAAGTATCAACTTAGGCTATTTTCGAGTTAATTCGAAATTCTAGAATTTCATATACTTAAAATAAAATAATTTCTAGGTTCTTAGAATTTCTTAATTTGAAATAAACTTTTATAACTAAATTCTAAGCTTCTAAGACTTATTAATTTTTAAATAATTTATTTAGTGTCGAACAATTTATTTAAAAACATTTAACTTAAATTGGGTTCTAAAATAAATAATTTATGTTCAATAAATCTTATTTCACTTAAAATAAGATTTTTAGATCTAGTATTTGAACAAGCTCTACAATATTATTTTATTACTCAAAATCCCTAAGTTATTCTTTTTAATAGTAAAATATTAAATCTAAATTACAAATTTCTTAATCTTATTAGTTTCAAAATAAAATTATTTCATCTTAAGATTCTTTCTTAATTGATTTGATGACTTTCAAATCTCCGAATTCTCACAATTTAATTAATTCTATGCATATCATAATTAAAGTAATTACAAACAAAATAAGACTTCTAAATGATCTGTGTGTTGTTTCAGTGTTTAGATTTTTATTTATTTCCTATAATAAATTCAGAGCCTTCCAAAGTTTTTTTTTCATGTTTTTTTTATTTGCTAATATAATTAAATTTTTTTAAACTTCTAATTTTTGTCTCTAATCTACTATATAAAATTGTCTCTAATTAATTTAGGACTTTATTGGTGAAATCTTTTAATTTGGATTTCTAAAATTATTAAACTTCCATTTTAAAATTCCCAAACACTTAAAAGTAGTTAAAAGATTATAATAAATAAATAATTTAAATCCTTTAAAATATTTAACTTAATTAATTCAAGATCACAAAATTTAAAAATAATAACTAAATGACTAAAAAGAATTTTTCGTACTTTTCTGAGTTTAAGTTTCCTTCAAAACTCACATAGATTGAAACCACAGGTCGTGCATAAAGAGATTAAACAAGGTTTTTAAATTCATGCTTTCACTACTAAAACTTCAATTTCTAAATTTTATTCTATGCATCTAAAATTTAAGAAAATAATTAATTTCGAACCATCAGAAATTTAGAGGTCCAAAAATATACCTTTTCGATTCGTATTTGAAATTGAGCATCGCTTGTTGTCTTCGTCGCTCGAACGATGTCCACGACAACCCACATCACATATCCCTGTTGCAACCCGTCCTTCGTCCAACAGTAACAGCAAAACCAGTAGAGCCAACCAAATCTCTATTTCAATCTTCTTGTTCAGTTATCACCTTCACAAATCCAATTTCACACGTCAATAGAACGCATAAACTCAAAATCAGATTTTTAAACTCCCCAAATCCTCTGGTTTTCTTTCCATTATCACAACCAGCAAGATCAAAATCATTCATCATTCTTCAATCTCATGAATGCACGAACACCTTCATCCTCTTCATTGTCACGAACCAGCAGCAGTAATGATAGCTGGCTGGTTTTGTTTTCTTCACTTCAGCTTCACATTCCTCTCGTCATGCACCCATCATCATGGACCACTTCTTTGTGTAGAAAACGAACAGCAAGCCACACATTCACACAACCAACAATTCTCACCATCGTGCCTCTGATTCCCTCTGTTTTGATTCACGATCAGCAATACAAAACCTCAAACGGTCCGAAAACCACAAATTTCTGGTTTTTCTAGTTCTTATTGAGCCTCCAAAATAGAGCACTAGTTCAATGAATTTCCCCAAATCAATACCCCCCTAAGCACCATCATTGATCTTCTCAACTGTAAACCCAGAAAAATGAATTGAAAACCAAAGAATGAACCACACAACCTAGCTGTTTACTTCCTTTATTCATGTTGACTGTGAAATCCAACCCAGAATTTGTCTTCCTCTATTCGTGATTCATAGTAGCTGTTCCTCAGCTTCTTCTTTGTTTCGTCCAAACCAAAACCAGCCGATGTCTCTGTTTTTGACCATGGCCAGCCACCATCCTTCTTCGTCTTTCAACAGCAGCAGCTCTTCTTCTTCGCTTCATCTTCTTCTTCTCGTTTCACCAGCAGCAGCAACGTTAGTCTTCTCCTTCACGCTTGGATTGTAGCAGTGGCTGCACTCACCTCCTGGCCAACAAAACTCAGATTGTGATTCACAACACCATCACAATCTTCATCTTCTTAATTAAACTCAACCCCTAAAAACCAGATTCTTCTGTTCTTCTTCTTCCATATTTCTCGATTGCTGCTCAAACCAGAAGTTTCTGGTTCACTCGGCCAATTTCCAAATTTTTTTTCTAAACCAGAGCATGTTTTGTTAGTATATATTTTTTTTTCCAAGAATCTACTATTATTAAACTATAATTTATTAATCCATTCATATATTTCATATTATTATTATTTTTCAATCTTAATCGAGAGCTCGAAAAGCAAATTTCCATTTAGTTTTCGCAAGGCAACGAATAATCATACATTTATTTCTTATTGTTACACAACATGATTTCTATCATTTTATTTTTTCTTAATTAATTTATTTTATAATTTTCTTGTCGACGCATTCGTAAGCATCATAATATGTTTGACTATTTTTTCCAACTATAACCTATACATCGAAAATAAGATTTTACCTCGTTAATTAATTTTCTTTTATTAATTTATCTATTCATTTATTTTCTTTTCTCCAAAATGACATGCACGCACCAACCACTCTTATCTTGGCACTCACGCCTTCGTATTCGCGCCTTCGCGCTCACGCGAATAAGCTATAAATAATTTATTTTTCAAAGTATAGTTTATATTTATTTTTAAATGGAACATGACTCTAATTTGTTTATTATTATTATTGTCATTATTATTATTATTATTATCATTATTATTATTATTATTATTGTTCTCAAATATTTACTATTATTACTATTATTTTTTTCCAGAAAACTATTATTTATTTATTTTTAATTTTCTTTTTTTTATTTTATTTTAATTTCTCATTTTCCAGCGAAATGATATTTTTTTTTATGTTTACTCGCGAAGTAGCGCGCTTGTAAAATTCTGCGGTGTTACATAAGTACCTTGTTCATTCCTTATCTGCTACCATTGAGCTGATAGCTCAATAGTAACAGATAAGGAATGAACAAGGTGCTTATGCCCTAGTTCCTTGGTTTGAATCTTTGTGGAGGCAAGAAAACCCCAAGGGGAAGGGACAGTACCTTGAGTCACCCAATGTGTCCCGATGTATTCGGTGTGTCAGCATGTTACAAGTAACCTTCTTACTAAATATGGTGTGCGCCATATGGTAGCCTTGCCCTATCATCCTCAAACTAATGGGCAAATAGAGATTTCTAACCATGAAATGAAGGCAATCCATCATAAAATAGTGGGCAAGAACCGCAATGATTGGGCATTGAAGCTTGATGATGCATTATGGACTTATAGGACTACCTTCAAAACTCCCATTGGCATGTCCCCTTATCAACTAGTGTATGGAAAATCTTGTTATATACCATGTGAGCTGGAACACCGAGCTTATTGGGCAGTGAGAAAGCTTAACTTTGATGTGCAACCTTGTGGTGGGAATCAACTACTTATGTTTTAGGAGCTTGAAGAATTTTGAAGAGAAGCCTTTGAAAATAACTGCATTTATAAGGAAAGACTAAGAAATGGCATGATAAGTTGATTGAGAAGAAGAATTCGAACCAGGCGAACAAATCCTTCTATTCAATTCCCACCTGCGGTTATTTCCCAAGAAGCTTAAGTGTTGTTGGTCTTACCCATTTCTTATTATATAGGTATTTCCCTATGGAGCTGTTGAATTACAATGTCTAGTGGATGGGCATTGCTTCAAGGTAATGGTCAAAGACTGAAGATCTTTCATGGAGGAACAAAGCAGAGCATTGAATCCATGATAGTAAAAAACTAATAATCCATAATTACATCGAGCTAACGATGTTAAACATAGCGCTTAGTGGTTGGCAACACACTCATTTCCCTTTTCTATTTGCTTTTCTTTTATTCCCTTTTATTTTTGTTATGATTTGCATTTTATTTCTTAGGAGGCATGCATTTTAAACCAGAAAAAAAAGAGAAAAAAGTACAAGTTACCATGGTATTGTACCACAATAACAAGGGAAGTTGATCGATAAAATTCAGTCACCACAGTGCATTACTGTGGTAACTAGAACTGTGTTTTCTACACTACATACATTACCGATGTTACACTACTATGGTAACCCACAAGGTAATCTAGACATTACCACAATATTCTACCATGGTAATGGTGCAACAGGGTAATGCACACACTACCGCGGTAATGCCATCATTTTTAAGAAAGTTTCAACCATATTTTCTCATTTCTACGCATGTTTCTTGGTTTAAGTCTCCCAAATTCCTCTGCTCTCTTCGGTTTCTCTTGCATTTCTCACCATCCTTCAATTAAAACGTGTGTAAATTTCTTTATTTGTGTTTTCTTTCATTTTCATGCTTACTTATAGTTGTTTGTTCGTATGCTTTGAATTTTGCATTTTCATTCAAAGTTTTGTGCATTTAATCATGTTTTCAATGTCTTCTATGAGTTTTCATTGAATTTCTTATTAGCTTTGCATTGCATCTTCATTTGTACGCAAAATTTACCTCTTTACTTCGTTTTCTACACATTGAGCATGTTTATTTCATTCCATTATTCTCATGTGCCTTATTTTGACTGCATTGGGTTCTATTGTGCTATAAAATTATCCAAGATATTCTATAATTGATGTCCATACTCAATTTTGACATGGTTATTATATTTTGTTTCCTAAAACTTGATTGCAGGGCCCCTAGAATGAAGAATGTTGCTTCCAAGCCAAAGAGAACACCACCACCGCCGGCACTAGAGGATCAACTCCGCTTCAAATCAGTGGAGGTCAAGAGAAGTTCAAGCACATATGGGATTTCAAGCACATCATTCCCAAGGAGGGGATCATGTTAGAGGATGATGATTGTAGACTGGCCATCGACTCCATTGTGGTTGTGAGACACTGGGAGCAGTTGACACGTGCGCCCGATGCACCTACAGTGTCCATTGTCCAAAAATTCTATACCAACGCCTATGAGTGTTAAGGCTCAAAGATGTAGGTGTGGGACATATGGGTCCCATTTGTTGTTAATTCTGTTGGTTTTATTAACCACTTTTATGGATTGTCGAGCAACACGCCTAACGACTTCCCTGAGTATCTACTCAAGAAGTATGATCCTAAGGACATCCTATAAACTTTATGTGTTGGGGATGCTTTATGGTTGTGCACCAACGACCGATCTGTCAGTCTATCCAAGAGCTCCTTCACCACTGTAGCCAAGGTATAACTTTACTTTGTCTATGCTAACATGTTATCTAACTTGGCCATTAACAGGTGCCTATGGAGAGTGTTGTTCTAGTCTACTGCATCATAAAGGGCATCATTGTCAATGTGGTCACAATCATTTCGAACTCCATCTGACTAAGCATAGCGAGGACTAATGTCAGGCTCCCACATCTTATTGTCATCACATTGTTGTGTCGAAGGGTGGGTGTCAAATGGCCTAGAGGTGAACCCACATTCTAGATGAAGGACCATATCTCTATCAAGATGTTGAGCACCACACCAATGAAGAGGAGAAGGACTGTAGCTACACTTTCTACATTTGTGCCACCTAAGCCCATTGCAGCTCAGACTTCTACTACCCCCACCTTAAAGCATTAGAGGTTCTCCAGGGAATGGCATACCTCATTGAGTTCCTTAGTAAGATGTTTCTTAATCTAGCTCTGATGAAGTCTCCCCTACCATTTATTGCTTGCTACATGCCAGGCTACAATGGAGCTCTAGCGCCTGCCAATGATGATGATGACGATGATGAGGATGAGGATGATGATGATGATGGGGATGATGATGTTGTTTGTGAGCTGATGATTTTGATCATTTTATAGAGGCTGAGCTGTTTAGAGATTTTGTTTCAGATTTATATTTTCTTCTCTAGGGATGTATATATGTTTTTTGTTTCACTACTAACTGACTTCACATTATTAACCTTGCTACTTGAAACTAATTTTAATGATGTCACATAGTTTTTTTTTAATTTCCTCCTTTATTAATGGATTCCTTACTAATCATACTTGTTGTCTTTTTGTTCTATGCATGTTTTCTGAGTGCAAGTTTGTGTATGGGTGCCCGTGCTTCAGTGTGTTCTCCTCTGTGTGTGTGCATCATGTTGAAGCTGTGCTCTTGGGAACAAGGCACAATTTAAGTTTGGAGGTGTACATTTGTAACACTCTAACCCCCGTATCTTTAAGCATTGGACACGACCACCATTCTCTTGACTGTGGACTAAACCAAACGGAGGGCCGGGCCAGTGTTACTTTACAAGTAACACATACTTAACTTTGTTTCTCTTTCAATTATTTCATGCTTTGATTGTATTTAACATAACATAACTTAATTTAATAATTTAATAAGGCAATAGTAAATGAAATAACTGAAATTCATAAACTCAATTAATTAAATAAAATTGAGTACATAATTTGATCTTGAAGAAAAACTATTACAGCAGAAGATTCAAAACTTGGGCAACATGCCCTTACATAGTAATTAAAAACTTTTAAATAAAAGAACCTAACTAATTTTTATCGTCTTCATGTAAATCAATTACCTAAAAAATAGAAGGAATAAGTGAGCACATAGCCCAGTGGATCTTTCTAAATGTCTAAATCATTATTTCAATTCAAACAAACCAAGCATATCAAACACTTTTGTACATTAGGCGATCCAAACAAATTTCTTGTTTATGGTTGACATTCGGACCGAAAGAGTTTAATCTCTGTGTTCCACATCTTAGGGAGCGAGAATGACAAACGGAAACTCAAACCCCAATATCTATGAAGTGGGATCACCCTTGGATACCCAGTTCAAAATCTTCAATGGTAAACCAGCAAGCCAGGTCAGGGGGTGGAACACACACGATGACACTATGTAGTCCATCATCACGCCAGTACGTGGATTAAATCATTATTTAATCTTTTCTTAGTGATAAAACGTACAATATCGGATTAAACCATCGATGCAACATATACAAAACATGAATCATTAAATACTTATTAATGGCACAATTCATATATAACATGCATCAATATTCTTAATTTCTAAAAATGCATAACAAGTTATTCATGGCCCATGAAATAAATAAAGCATGCATATTAAATCATATATTCACTCAATCATCTTCAAAACATTATCACACATGCAAGACTTATTCAAATTAAAATAAAGAAATAGAAGTTAGAAGTCACTTCCACCTTAAATACGCCTCTTCTGCACACATCTGAAATCCGGTAGAGTTCTGCTACTTCAAGGCTTCCAAACACTCAAGAATTTTCAAGACACTCAAGAAGAATCTCCAAACCAAGAACTTCTCACACTCAAGAGGAAAAAGAATGATGAGAAGGGGAGCCAAAAAGAGGGCTTAGAGAACAAGATGACAATTCAACTCTTGTTTCTTGGGATGAGACGAATTGTGAGGATGGGGGGTGTTTATATAGAGTTCAAAAGGGTAGAGAATGACAAGTTTGTGGTGTCATCTTGTGAAAAACTTGCTAATTCTTTAAAATTTCGTGCCCCAAAGCATAGAAGATTTGCAAGTAAATTTTTGGGAATTTAGAAACTAATTTTTTGTATTTTTAATGCATTTATTCAGATTTTTTGATTTTTATTTTCGGAGCATTTGATCTGAATCATCAGATCTTCTTCGAATCACGGACACGCATCTTAGATCGGGTAGGTTGCATCTGGACTGTTGGATTTTCCTCGAGCAAAGTGTCTGGTTTGCGATGGATCGAGATGCGTATATCTGGGCCGTTAGATGTGCATCGATCACGATGTTCAATTTGCGATGGATCGGAGTTCGTTTATCTGGGCCGTCGGATGTGCATCGATTGCAGCACTAAATCGCAAAATCATTTTTCCACGTGCATCTTCAGCCGTTGGATCGAGCGAGTTAGATCTCGACCGTTAGATCATTCTTGAGTGCAACATAGAGGATCGTGAAAACGAAACTTGCCCGATCTGTTGGATGATCCTCAATCGTAATACTCGTTCGCGATCATCGTTGAGCGCCTCGATCTGGATCGTTGGATCGAACGTGTTGATTGCAGACCGTCCGATCTTTGGTGATTTGGTGTTCCAGGGCATTCGGTCCAATCTTGATCTGGGTCGTTGGATTGCAGATCGTGAAGATTACTCGATTCTGGCTGTTGGATACAGTTTCTATTATCAAAATCAACTTCTAAAGCTTCTATTATCCGAGTTTTGCCAATTATAAACTCAATTCCACTTCCTAATTTGTGTAGATATGGGTTATTGCATATATCCTTCTATTTTGCTATTTTTTCCCCTTTCTAATTCTTTATTTTTGTATTTATTAGATATATTATTCCATATTTCTCTATTTTTACCTTCATTTCTTTATTTCATTTATTTTTTTATTTTTTTATTTCATATTTCATTTTCAGATCATAATTTATGTAATTATAAATTAATATTTATGTAATGTTTTATTTATTTTAAATAAATACACGTATACTACATTTTTACATATTTCTATAATATGTAGTATTAACATTTATTATGCTAATACACACATTATTCATACACACATTAACGTATATATATAGGTGTATATATATACTTTATTTCTTTTTTTTCTGTTCTTTATTTCTTAAGCAACTCTTATAATTTGCCATTTTCATTTAAATATCAAATTAAGGTTTTATTTTCCAATTTTATTTTACATCTATATATTTTATATTATTTTTCATTTTCTAACCCATAATTTTCACCCAAAGATGTCTTAAAATCTTCAAAATTATTTTCACTTGACTTATTTTATTTAATTTCCTTAAACTTATTTATCTTTAATTATTTGACAAAATTTTGGGTTATTACAACCTAGCCTCCTTAAAAGAATTTCGTCCTCGAAATTTTTATATATTTATTCGTGCGTCATTTCATTAGGTATTTCTGGTAAATGGGTTGGTTTTGACTAATTTGATAAGCCTAAGGGCTTGAGTCTTTGTAACTATCTTGGTGACAGCCTCTGGTGTTTTCGAAGCTATATGGTTAAGGAATTTGGCTATCATTTGCTAAATTTAGCAAGACTGTGTTTCATGAGTTCCGTCTCCTAATCAAGACGATGTCTAACTGTTTGGTTTATTGTATTCCTATATGTTCCCTAATTGGTTGTTTCATACATTACAGACTCTCTGATTCTCAACTGTTGATTTTCTGATCTTAGATCAGTTCTTAAGTAATTGTCGCTTCTCCAAATGATCGAATGGGTCATTTTGGTAGGGAATACTTATCCTTCACTATTGGGTGATCTGCTTATTTTATCCATTCTAAGGTATACAGATCCTTTCGAATCTTAAGGTATTCTCAGCATCTAACTTGAAGTCAATATGCCTGTCTTATTCAATTTCCTCTATTAAGCTTGTGAGTCATTTGTCTTGCCTTTTGTTCATCCCTGATTTGATGCAACAGGTCCGATGGCAAGACTTGCTATAAAGATAGAGTTGTCTTTCATTTAGGGTCATACCTAGCCCTTAAGTTCTCAATTTCTCTGAAGGTAAAAGTTTCTTTGTCACTTCCTGCCATACGGCAAGTTCTAGGGTTACTACTCACACTTCCTATTCCCATACTTTCCATTTTTGGATATTCAAAATGTAACGACAAGATTTCTTAAGGGAAAAATTTCATTAATATAGATAATTGGTACAAAATCTTATTTCAACTCAAAATTCATAAATGCTAACATATAGCAATCTAAAGGTCTCCCTACTACTACTCATATTCAAAATTAGTTCATTTATACTAACATTGGACTATGAGGGTTTCTGCTGAGGGTCCTGATCTTCCTGAGCCAACATTTTAGCTTGGTTCTCACCATAATCCTTATTATCTTGAGGCTGAGGAACCCGAACAGGTGTAGTTGGACAATTTCTGGCAAAATGACCCCTTTGTCTGCAAACATAGCACAACCCTTATCTATTAGCATGCTTCTTTGGTTCTTTTTCAATTTGGAGAGTTTGTTTCTATTTCTTGCTTTCCTTTCCCGTCTTTTGATCATTTTGTGGTTTCTTGTTTTTATCCCTTACGGATCATTTGAAGTGGATATCCTTTTTGTTCGAATTAATCTCAATTGTCGTTCCTTTGGGCATGGTTAGTCTTAGAGGAATGACTAGTTCATTGATTCCCACTCTTAGTTCATTCTGAACCTTAGACTGTGACTGTAGAGTCCTTATTACCTGCTCAACCACTTGTCGAGTGATTTCTGCTATTATCTCTGGTAATAGGACAGAAGTTGCTGCTACGTCTGCCCCTTGGTTACTTTGATCAGGTGTATTAGTGTTTTCTTGTATTCCTTTCATTATCTACAAGCCAAAGCCACTTTCTTGTATTCCTTTCATTATCTACAAGCCACACTTTAGTATCCTACAAGGTATCATAGAAGTTTCAATTAGGACATTCATTTAGGGTACTCACCCATCTTTTCTTATCTTCGGGATACTAAGTGTTTTTTTTAGACTTGAGAAATGGTCATCTTTTCTACATCGTATGTTGTATTCGTTTCCTCAATTTTTCATTCCGTTCTTACTATCATGACTCTAGATTCATGTCTTTAGGTTCTCGATTTGTTTAGTGGCCTAAAAGTTTTTCTTCTAGGTTCTTTCATGTATGGGTACATGATTTGGTCTTAAAACAAATAAACATTACAACATGCATATCATACAATCACACAATCATGCTAGCACGGCAAGGTTCCAAGCTTCCACCTAAGCTTTCAGGTTCAAGCGTCCCATACCACTCTACCCCTTCCACTTAGGCTTTTACTCATAACAGAGCTGCACCCAAACAATTTCGCAAATGTCTTGATAACTAAGGTTCTCGAACCCACTATATTCCACCGTCCTATACCAGCGAGCATAAAGAAACCCGTTCTGCCGGTGTTACTGGATCATTCACCACACATGGTCCGTCATTCTCCAAGTCTAGGCTTCCTCCATACCCCCAAATTCCTATGCATCCCATACTACATAGAAACTGAAAGATACAGAAGCTCCCAGTCTTGTGTCCTGATCAAACAATTTTCTGTTTTCACACAAGTTTTCGCCTCTAGCCTATGCCCTAGTGTTTTATGCTTTTGATCCACTATGCCACCACGTTTCTACCTAGGGTCCTTTTTGTAGACCTAAGGTTCAATCTGGTTGACTCACAACCTCTGTCTAGTCAAGATACCATATTGTTCATCTTTTCAACTTCTATTTACTTTTTTGCCCTAATTTTCCACCTTCTAGTTTTCTTTTATAAAAAATAAGAGTGTTCTTCAATTCCAACTACTCATATAAGCTGGTGGGACAACCTCCAGATCGGGCGGCGAAACCGAAGTCTACTTAGCAACCGTGCTTTCTAGGGTGGGATAACCTACCTCCCTTTCAATGTTTAGCTTTACTCGGGACAAACCTTACCCACTATTAGCTCATCTTGTAGTCTTTGTATCTAAACAAAACATTTCAAAATATATTTTTGCTTTTTGAAAACATTTTTCAACTTCAAAAATAGAAGGTATGGCATTCAAGATTCAATTCAATTTCAAGTGAAACTCTAATTTGAGTTTCTAATTCTTGTAAAACAATCATTGATTGACCTTGTAATTCTTGCCCAGTACATCTACTGACTAAGCTCTAATACCACCTTTGGTATCAGAGTAACTTTCTAATTCTTGCCTAGTATATCTACTAACTAAGCTCTGATACCACCTTTGTAACACCCCAACCCCCGTATCTTTAAGCATTGGACACGACCACCATTCTCTTGACAGTGGACTAAACCAAATGGCAGGCCAGGCCGGTGTTACTTTACAAGTGACACACACTTAACTTTGTTTCTCTTTCAATTATTTCATGCCTTAATTGTATTTAACAGAACATAATTTAAATTTAAGAAATTAATAAGGAAATTGTAAAGGAAATAACTGAAATTCATAAACTCAATTAATTAAATAAAATTGAGTACATAATTTGATCTTGAAGAAAAACTATTATAGCGAAAGATTCAAAACTTGGGCAACATGCCCTTACATAGTAATTAAAAACTTTTAAATAAAAGAACCTAACTAATTTTTATGGTCTTCATGTAAATCAATTACCTGAAAAATAGAAGGAATGGGTGAATACATAGTCCAGTGGATCTTTCTAAACGTCTAAATCATTATTTCAATTCAAACAAACCAAGCATATCAAACATTTTTGTACACTAGGCGATTCAAACAAATTTGTTGTTTATGGTTGACATTCGGACCGAAAGAGTTAATCTCTATGTTCCACATCGTAGGGAAAGAGAATGACAAACGGAAACTCAAACCCCAATATCTATGAAGTGGGATCACTCTTGAATACCGAGTTCAAAATCATCAATGGTAAACCGGCAAGCCGGGTCAGGGGTGGAACACACACGATGACACTTTGCAGTCCATCATTGCACCGGTACGTAGATTGAATCATTATTTAATCTTTTCTTAGTGATAAAACACACAATATCGGATTAAACCATCTATGCAACATATACAAAACATGAATCATTAAATACTTATTCATGGCACAATTCATGTATAACATGCATCAATATTCTTAATTTCTAAACATGCATAACATGTTATTCATGACCATCAAATAAATAAAGCATGCATATTAAATCATATATTCACTCAATCATCTTCAAAACATCATCACACATGCAAGAATTATTCAAATTAAAATAAAGAAGTAGAAGTTAGAAGTCACTTCCTCCTTAAATACGCCTCTTCTGCACACCTCTGAAATCTGGTAGAGTTCTGCTACTTCAAGGCTTCCAAGCACTCAAGAACTTTCAAGACACTAAAGAAGAATCTCCAAACCAAGAACTTCTCACACTCAAGAGGGAAAAGAATGATGAGAAGGGGAGCCAAAAAGAGGGCTTAGAGAACAAAATGACAATTCAATTCTTGTTTCTTGGGATGAGATGAATTGTGAGCATGGGGGGTGTTTATATAAAGTTCAAAAGGGTAGAGAATGACAAGTTTGTGGTGTTATCTTGTGGAAAACTTTCCAATTCTTTAAAATTTCGTTCCCCCAAAGCATAGAAGATTAGCAAGTAAATTTTTGGAAATTTTTGGGAATTTAGAAACTAATTTTTTAGATTTTTAATGCATTTATTCGGATTATTCAGATTTTTCAATTTTTATTTTTAGAGAATTTGATCTGGATCGTCAGATCTTCCTCAAATCACGCACACACATCTCGGATCGGGCGGGTTGCATCTGGGTGGTTGGATTTTCCTCGAACACAGTGTCTGGTTCACGATGGATCGAGACGCGTATATCTGGGCCATCAAATGTACATCGATTGCAGTGTTCGGTTCGCGATGGACTGAAGTTCGTCTATCTTGGTCGTCGGATGTGCATCGATCGCAGCACTGAATCGCGAACTCATTTTGGCACGTGCATTGTCAGCCGTTGGATCGGGCGAGTGAGATCTCGGTCGTTGCATCATTCTGGAACGTAGCAAGGAGGATCACGAAAATAGAACTTGCCCAATCCGTCGGATGATCCTCGATCGTAGTACTCATTTGCGATCATCGTTGAGCGCCTCGATCTGGACCGTTAGATCGAACGTGTTGATTGCAGACCGTCCAATCTTTGGTGATTTGGTGTTCCAGGGCGTTTGGTGCCATCTTGATCTGGGCCATTGAATTGCAGATCGTGAAGATTACTCGATTTCGACCGTTGGATGCAGTTTCTATTATCAAAATCAACTTCTAAAGCTTGTATTATCCGAGTTTTGCTAATTATAAACTCAATTCCACTTCCTAATTTGTGTAGATATGGGTTATTGCATATATCCTTCTATTTTGCTAATTTTTCCCCTTTTTAATTCTTTATTTTTGTATTTATTAGATATATTATTCTATATTTCCCTATTTTTACCTTCATTTCTTTATTTCATATATTCATATGGTTTTATTTATTTCATATTTCATTTTTAGATAATAATTTATGTAATTATAAATTAATATTAACTAATATTTTATTTATTTTAAATAAATACACGTATACTACATTTTTACATATTCCTATAATATGTAGTATTAACATTTATTATGTTAACACACACATTATTCATATACACATTAACCTATATATATGTGTGTGTGTGTGTGTGTGTGTGTATACTTTATTTCTTCTTTTTTTCTATTCTTTATTTGCACCCAAAGATGTCTTAAAATCTTCAAAATTATTTTCACTTGACATATTTTATTTAATTTCCTTAAACTTATTTATCTTTAATTATTTGACAAAATTTTGGGTTATTACAGCATTGAAGAAAATCTTCTTCAAGTTAGGTTAATTTCTTTATTTGTGTGTATGTGTGTGTATATATATATTGTGTGCTACTCTTCCTCTAAACTATATATCTATAGGCATGTCACATATTTATTATTAAAATTCTATCATGACATTTAAATATCATGAAATGCTTAGGTATTTAGCATTAGGACATGAGCATGTAAAGCATGTCTATGTCACTAAAGCTAAATCCACGCCATATTTTTTTGAAAATTTCACTAAGTGACCTATGAGATTGAAAATTCCTCTAGTGTGATGAGATAAAGAACTAAGGGAACTTTCAAACAGTGTGTGTGCTTGTTTTGTTCAAAAATTTGACTTTGATAGAACTCTTTACTCTTAGGTGAATTGAGAATGTAAAAACTAAGGAAAGTGGGGAGTGAAAATCATAACACAAGTGGAGAGAAATTCACACGAACTCTTAAAATAATCAAATCTATTTTGAACACTGCTTAAGAATGACTCTAAGAGGGAAAAGATGTTGGTCATAATTGTTTGAGTTTTAACCTAGATGCCAATCCCAACACCTAAAAACCTTTGTAACCAATTTTGAGCCTTAAGCCTATTTTCTTCACACGAACCTAAACAACATATAAACACTTTACCTTTTATGCATATTTCAAATGAACCTATTTATATGCACTTATGGTAATGATAATGCCTAACTTGATGATTTAAAGAAGGAAGGGATGCAGTCATTGATATATATATGTGTTCTAATTTTTATTCTATTTAAAAAAGAAAAATGAAAAAAATGGGTATATACATATACGTAGTACTTCAGTATTATTAATTAATATCAAGCGTCCTAATTCTATATGGGTGTATACATGGACACCAATTGAAGTGCATGTGAAATCATAAGTTTGGAGGAACCATTAAAACCAGGTTGAGGGCCTAAACAAAGAAAAACAAAGGAATGTACAGAATGGGATCAAGCATGTATAAAGAGGATCAAACAAATAAGGTTGTTATTATTGCTACGAGTGTGCATTGGACTCAAACTTTAAATTCTATCGCACTTATACCTAGAGCTAGGCCACGTTACAACCTAAAGAAGACCACTAATCTTGAATATAGTATGACTTGAATAGTGGATAGATAGTAGAGAACATTAAGGGAGTTTGTGTACTTAGGTATTAGGAGAGGATTTCCATGAGTGGAGTGGTAACTACAAATCACCTAACAGTCTAAGAAGATTGAGATACTGATAGACGATGGTGATGTTTGGAAGAATGGAAGATGGACTAAAATTTTGGACAACCAGAATGACCCTAGGGACTTGTTAATGAATCACATACTATAGGAATAGAAAATGGAGCTCAGAATGATGAGTGGAAGTAAATTTATCTATGTATGGTATGGTGTTAAGTTTTAGAAGTTGAGTCATCACTCGTGGAGGAACAATAGTTTAAGTTTGGGGGTATTTTGTTAGTTGCATTGCATACTAACTATATTATAGGTTTTGCATGTGTTTTGAATGGCTTGAGTAGGAAATATGACATAGTTACTTATATATAGGTATATGAGCATTTATATGAGCGTAACATGTCATT
This sequence comes from Tinospora cordifolia, assembly GCA_030144865.1. Lineage (NCBI taxonomy): Eukaryota > Viridiplantae > Streptophyta > Magnoliopsida > Ranunculales > Menispermaceae > Tinospora > Tinospora cordifolia. Next base: position 3,266 of record JAJIYU010004202.1, on the reverse strand, counting down.
TACACGGTTAGAGAATTTCAATATGATTTTTATGAATTTATATTTGTGATTTAATGTCAAGGAAAGGTTCTCAATTATTTATGGAGGTTTAGATTTAGTGGGAACAAGTACATAGAGTAAGGAAAATGGAAAAAGACTCAAAATGGCATAAATCCACTAACTACTATGGTAGAACATCAGACTACCACGATAACTAGAGCATGGAAAAAAGGAAAAGCCATGAAATCATTACCCTGACTCATAACCATGGTAGACATAATAAGAAGGCACTATAGGAATTCATTACTACAGTAGAGGATCAGACTATTGCAGTAGCCAAAAGATGATTTTACTACGTAGAGGGACTATAGTGGTAGCCTACTGTGATAGTGAGATGATTTTGCAATTTGTGAATTTTTATATTTTTGAGTACCAAGACTAATGTGATCAATTACTGTCGCAATGTGATTAAAAACACATTTTTAGGGTTTTTAATACATGTTTTAGGATGTCTTAGGTGTACATATATAACTAGATAACTGAATTAGGGTTGAAGGTAATTGGATTTTGACGGCACAATGCAAGAGAGAGAGCAAGGAACGGAGAAGATTGCGAAGAAAGAGATCAAAAGTCTAGTATGATTTCTTATATGTTTAATTCTTTGTTCTGTACTCTATATGCTATGTAAGGCTAAACATTTTAATTCTAGGATGTAATTTTGATTGTAAGAACCCTTAATTCTGTATTTTAATTAATCAATTTTGGTGGTCTATTTTATAACTTGTGTTCTTATTACTTTTTGTCTACTTGTCATAGATAGGAGGATCCCAGATTGTCAAACTAGGGAGAGAGGTTTGATGATTTGATCATCAACATATGGACCTAGAAAGGTCAATTGAACCAGGAGATCGTTGATTTTATATGAGGTGGCACGTGAATTCTAATTATACTGCATTAGTTATTTTACTGTACACCTCGGGAGGGAGTATTATGAGACTTGACTTATAAATATTAAAATAACTCGAGAGAGGTTTTAATTATAAGTGCTATAACCTACATAATTAGGAAATTGATTAATTGAAATAGTAATTATGAGGGATCACATGAGATTTTACTATTCTTGAAACTTGATTGATACAATTTTCAAATCTAGTATTCTTTTGATTTAAATTTGATTAAGTTTTCAACATTCACACCTAGTTTATAGCCTTAAAAAAATTGATACTAATAGTAGATTGGGATTTAGGATTATTGGCAATTAATTATTCCCTAGGGATGATATTCGGTATTCAACTGTATATTATTTCGATATTGTACATTTGCAATGTTTGCAACAGTAGTCGGTGCGTTGCACAAACTGAAGGGCATCTGCCGAAATGCATAGGTACCATAGAGGCAAGTGAAAGTGGTCTTTTCTTGATCTTTCGGAGTAATAACAATTTGATTATAGACTAAATACCCGACAATGTAGTCTAGCATCAAATCCACAAATGGCAAAGGAAAGTTGTCTTCTTTAGTGGCTTTGTTCAACTTTCTATAATCAATACATACTCGCCAACCTGTGGTAGTTCTAAAAGCAATGGTCTCACCTTTATCATTTGTAATCACATTTATTCCTTCCTTCTCTGGAACCACATGAATAGGACTGGCCCACTGTGAATTTGAGATAGCATATATGATACTCGCCTTTAGCCATTTCATTACTTCTTTCTTGACCACTTCTTTCATGATAGGATTTAGTTGTTGTTTATTCTCTACTATCAGTCTATAAGACTCCTCCATGAGAATCTGGTGCATGCATATTGCGAGACTAATGCCTCGTAGATCTTCAATTGTTGTCACAACGACAGACTTATTCTTTCGGAGCACTCGTAGTAACTTCTCTTCTTGAATAGAAGTCAAAGAAGAAGAGATGATGACCAGCAAGGAAGGAACTCCACCTAAATTGGCATACTTTAAATGATCAAGAAGAGGTTTTAAATCAATAGCCTTAGGAACATCTTGAGAAGCTTGAGGATGGGAGAGATCAAGCAAAGGAGTATTTGTCCTATAAAGCTCCTGTTGTGAGGTTCCAATGCAAGAACATTCAGTCTCTCAACTTCAGTCATGGGTTGCGCAAAGAACATAGAATGAGAAATGCACCCAACCATATCATCTTGAGAACTGAATTCATCCACCAGTTCAACAATGCAAGAACTGTCACATCTACTCTCTTTCATTCATGTAAATCACTGGGGAATTTCATGGATTTGTAGAGGTTGAAAACCACTTGCTCTACATTCACTTTTGAAATGAGCTCACCTTTATGTAACTTAATGAGTACATGGCCTGTAGCTAGGAAAGGCCTCCGAAGAATTAAAGGTATCTCCCCATTGTCTTCCATATCCAGAACAACGAAATCTAACATGAAGATGAACTTAGCAACCTTTACTAAAACATCTTCAATGATGTCCCATGGATAAATAATAGATCTGTCAGCAAGCTAAAGACTAATAGTGGTGAGCTTGCGAACATTCCCAATCTTCGCAACAGAGCATAAGGGTTATACTCGGCCCCAAATCACAAAGTGTTTTTTCAAAGATTTCTAAGCAAATGTTACGTGAAATAGTAAAGCTCCCTGGATCTATTAATTTCTAAGGAAGCTTTTTGTAAAGGATGGCACTGTACTCTTCTATAAGCTTCACTATTTCAAGGTCTTCTAGTTTCCATTTTCTAGACATTATCTCCTTCATAAACTTGGCATAGTTAAGCATCTGCTATAATGCCTTTACAAATGGGATGTTAATATGAATCTTTTTGAATATTTTAAGAACTTTGCAAAGTGTTCATCCAATTTCTTCCTCTGAAATCTCTAGAAAGGTTAGTGCTGGAGGTTCAAGGTGTTTACCACCTTGAATAGTAATTCCTGGAATTCTCACATTTGTCTTCTGTTTAGGCTCTAGCTTCTTTGTCTTAGTTGATTGTGTTGGTGGAACCTTTTCAAAACTGTTACTATCTTCAACTATAACAGTGGTGTAACACCCCAACCCCAACATTCCTTGAGTTTGTACATAACCACCATTATTTGACGATGGACTTAACCAATTGGTGGGTCGGGCCGGTGTTACTTTACAAGTGACACACACTTGACTTTCTATTTTTCAATACCACATGCCTTAGAATAAACTGAATAGTACAAAATCAAGGCAATTAAAGGTAAAGAAAAATTCAACTTCTTTATAAATAAAAGAAAGTACATAACTTTGTAAACTATTACATTGTTGATCAATAATCTCAAAATAGAAATA
>JAJIYU010004201.1:0-24906 GCA_030144865.1 Tinospora cordifolia | reverse complement strand
GAGTTTCAGAATTGATCTCTCTCCCTAGATCTGGAGCACAAAGGGTATTCCCGTTCGGTCTAAATTACGACTAAATTAATATATTGGTTGAATCGAATTAATCTCTGAAAGTGTTTAATTTGCTTGCATTGTCTGGTTGAAATAATGGATTAAATACATGTAATGATTCACTGGGCTTTTTAGCTCACCTCCTATTTTTGACATCATAGGGAATTAATCAACTTGCGAGGAGATTTACCTATTGAAAGTTTTATTTAATTCAATGTAGGGCGCATCGGCCCAAACTAAATCATGTATTTCAGCTTTAAATTTATTTTTCGTTGTAATGGAATTATTGTACTCGGAATTTTTGAATGAATAAATGAAGAATTTTATTTACCATGATGTCATTTGGTACATAGATTAATGTACACAGGAACCCTAATGCATTTAGGTCTAAGAAGAAGAAAATGTAGCGCGGGTCCGTCTCCTGGGCATCCCTAAGATTTTTTATCGAAGAGAGTTGAACCGTCAGATGACGTGGAAGATGAGACTTTGGAGGCGGGGTGTTACACTTTTGTTCTTTTTCCTTTTCCTCTAGTGGCTTAAAAGTTTCAACAATTTAGAAGCCAATGCAATAAGATTGCTTTTTAACAGGAATACAAGCTAATGCAATAAGATTGCTTTTTAACAAGAATTTTTTTCAATAGATATTACTGTTATATTGAATTTAAATTAAATTAATAGGCTAATAGCATATGAGATTTGTCTAACTTTGAAATATATTGATTGTTATGGCCTATGTATAGATGGATACCAACAATGTTAATGTACATGAGCTTGAAGCCAACAACATTGATATGGATTTTGATCTTGAAGTTGGAGATAATGTCAAAGATAATAGCAACCAACAGCATTGACATGGATTTTACTATTCTTTTTTATTTTCAATCTTAAATTTTATTTATGTGTTTCACTATTTGTTATAGGTAACGTTGATGAAATGGATTTAGAAGAACTTATACAAGATGTATTGAAGACAATCACGTGTGAAAATCCCCTCCTCAACCCCTCAACCGAATGCTCAAAAGCTTCTAATTCTATTCACAATTAATGCATTTCTTTTATCATGATAGAATTGTAGTGTATTTTGAATTGAAAATCGTCTTTTTATAATGCTTGTTTGTGGAGGATTATAATAGGTTGTAAATAGGTTATAACATGTACAAATAGGTTATAACAATTACAAACAGGTTATAATATGTGACAATAGGTTATAAACAGGTTAAATTAAATGGGTTGTAAACAGCTTGCAGGTTATTTGGGTTAAATGGTTTGCAAACAGGTTATAGGTTATTTGGGTTAAATGGGTTGTAAATAAGTTATTTAGACATGTTAAACAGGTTAAATAAATGGGTCGTGTTAGGTCAAACATGACACAAAAATGACTTAGTTAATTAATCGTGTTAAACATGTCATAAACGGGTAACCCGTTTATTAAACATGTCGTGTTTGGGTTTGTATATTGTGACACGATTCATAAATGGGTTGTGTTCGTGTTGGCGTATCATGACACGATTATTAATCGTGTCAACCCGTTTATGATCCACCGACCCAAATTGCCACCCCTATGTGAGATCTATCTGCGTCTCTGCAGCATATAACCGGGCCTAGTTCCTCTGCTGTGGTTGAGGTTGTGACTACTACCTTTGTTGTGAATGACTAGTCTATTTACATGTCTACAACTGTTGCTGAGGTGCTAGAGTCAATGCTCTAGTAGGGCAATACTTGGCAATATGCCCTTCCTGATTGTATGCATAACATAACCCTTTCTTCCTCGCCTGTTCTTTTTGTTTATTAGGGTCATGTTTGTTACATAAAATTGGAATAGGATAAGATAAAAAATTGTCCTAATTCAGTGTTTGGTGCTACATAGGATAGGATAAAAATTTATCTAGGCCCACATCACTTATTTTATGTTGATGGGATAACTCAATCCCACCATTTTTGGTAGAATTGAGTTATCCCACCTAAATTTTTTTTTTTACTTTTATTTTTTTAAAAAAAATTTATATCTCATTCCATCTCATCCTATCCTATCCCACTAAAATAATGTTATCCCACTAAAATAATTATATCCCATCCTGTACACCAAACGAGCTCTAGAAGCACAATCTGATTGAGCCTACTGATTTTGTTGCCTATTATGGGTCTATGTCTAGCTATAAGCTTGTGGTGCTTTGTACCCATCCTACTTGCCTTTCTTCTTCTATGAGGCTCCTGCTGCTTGCCCTAGCTGTGTTCTCTTGTGCTTATTCATCGGAGTATATTCATACTCAAGATCTCGCTCTACAAATTGTGTTCTTTCTACCGTTTTTCTCAAGGTAGTCAACTTCAAAGGAGCTATAATCTTTCTGATCTCTACCTTCAATCCCTTGATGAATCTGTCGATCTTTGACTGCTAGTCTCTAATCAACTCTGGGACAAACCTAGACAGCTTGGTAAATCTCTATTCATACTCAGCTTTTGTCATGGTTTTTTGAGTCAGCCAAGTAAACTAAGTCTGTAACAGCCTGGTCTTCGTCATAGAGAAAAAGTGACTATAAAATAGAGCCTTAAACTACTCCCATGTAATGACAGACTCATCCACTGTGGGGTTGTTCATAATCATCTCCCACCAATGATAGGCGGGTCCTGCAAACTTATGCATTGCTAATGCAATTCTCTTGGGTTCGGTAACCCCCATAGCATTTAAATGCTTGTTCATCTCTATGAATCATCTATCTATTGCCACATAATTAGTCATGCCCTCAAATGCACTAGGTCGTAGCTTCTGAAACTCAATCAATAAATCCTTCTACTCCTTGTCATACCATGTTCTACTGGACCAGCGAGAATCAATCCCTGATGAGCTTGGGGCTGAGGTTGTGCCTCTAGCTATGGCAGCATCGATGTCAGTAGCTGTACCGGTGGTCGTAGGATCCTCACGACTTGCTCTACTACTCTCTAAGTGATCTCAATGATCATCTTGGGCATCACCATTGACCCTACTAGTGCTATTGCCACTGGTGTGTCATCGTCTTTCTACCCTGACTCATCGATGTTCTCCTCTCTAGTCGCATTTCTCACCATTGTTCTTCTTATTCTCACCATTATCCACAAGTCGAAAGTCACTTTTATTATTCAGTAATATAATCATAATGAAACAGAAAATTTTTCAACATTCAAAGGTATTCATATTGAATCTCAATTTCAATATGGTTACGCAACCCCTTTTCTCAACACTCTGGATACCAAGTGCTTCTGCAACCTATGATAATCTCCATTTTTCAAAATACTTTCTCCTTATCTGGTGAACCTTTCGTCGAAACCATTTTCTAGTGTTATTTGTACCACTATGGCTATAGATTCATGTCTTTATGTCCTCGTATGTTTAGTGGACTATTAGTTTATGTTTCTAAGTTCACGGTGAATTGTTCATTTCTAGGTACAAGATTTGGTTTCAAAATTTAAAACATACAAATGTTTTAAAAATCTTTGCACACAAAACATGCAAGCAACCAATCTCATATATCATGACAATAGCAAGCTAGCACATAGAAATTCAAAGCTTCCACCTATACCTCCAGGTTCGAGCGTCTCATACCACTCTTGCCCATCGACATAAATTTTTTACTTAGGGGTCTCACTACACCTAAACAATTTCGCAAGTGTCTCAATGTCCAAGGCTTCCCAAGCTCCGCCACACTTGACCATCCCATACCAACCAAGCATAGGGAAACGAATTCGTCCAAGGCCACCGATCACTTACCAAACATGGCCCGTCAATCTCCGATTCCAAGATTCTTCCATATCCCCAAATTCTTATACGTCCCATACCACATAGAAACCAAAGATGCAGGATCCTCTCGATCTCGTGTCCTGACCAATCAAATGTTCGTTTTCACACATTTTTAGTCTCTAACTTATGTCTTAAAAGCCTTTGTTTATATTTATGATCCACTGTGCCCCCATGGCAACACTTACTCTCTATCTATAGTCTCTAATGTCTTAATATTCGGCTGAAAGATTCTTTTGCCAAATCTATCAGCTACATAAATCCCTAGCGCTATGAGTTTTTTTAATGATACCATTGGTCCAAAATTTACCCTAGGGACACTTCCCAATTAGGCTTCAGACCATCAAGGACACCCCCTCAGAGTAGAACTCAAACTACCAAGGATATCCTCCCCAAAAATGGGCATCAGACCCTCAAGGATACCTCTCTTAGGAGACCTCACACTATTAGGGACACCTCCCTGGAAAGGTCTCTTACCTGCGAGTAAACTTGGGTTGCGTTGGCACCACCGTTATATTCTAGCAACCCAACCACTTAAAGTGACGTCTATCCATTTATTTAAACATCTGCCCAAGGCTTCTTCAACCTAGGCTTTCATACCAGCTTTGTAACACCCCAACCCCTGATCCAGACCCCCCGCTACGCATTATCGAGTTTGGCTCGGAGATGTGCGCCCATTTGGTAGGAGAAGCCGTACGCGCAGTCATCATCTGTCGAGAATCAGGACATCACACTCTTTCTCAAAACCTTATCTTTGCAAGTTCCATCCATTAAAAAAAAACTCTTAATGAAACATTTCAAGTGAGAATCTCTGATTTAGTTAGAAAGAAATCAAACAATTTAAACGTCATTTTCCACATGAAACTTCATTTCGAATTTAAATATAGAAAAGATAAAACATTTAGTTACCTCTCCACTGAGGTTTAAACAAAATGGATAATCTTCTGTAGTGTGGGTTGACTCATGCAGCGTCATGTGTCACCTGAAAAAAAAAATGGGGTGAGCTCAAAAGCCTAGTGGATCATCTTTAAACATCACTAGCATTAGTTAGACTAAAATACCAAATATACACATACTTTCATTATATTAAGGTATTTCAAACACTTTGTTGGTTATTACATCATAACGCAAGCCTAAAAGAGATCTACGCTCGATGTTCCCCTGTGGTCCAGGAATAACTCTGAAGGTAACGCTACGTAGCCTATTACCTTTCGAACCCACATTTAAGGAAGGAGGTAACACCACGTAGCCATTACCTTTCCATCCAAAGAACAATCAACTATCATAGGCAACTCGAGTGGCGACACCTACAATGACGCTATGCAACCTATTATCGGCCCAGTACGTGGAGTTCTTAAATCTTAATTTATATTCTTTAGTTTCATATCACAATCCAAGATCAACATGTAACAATCATTGACGTAACTTTTCACTAAGATGTAAATACATACTTGACATGCAAATAATTGAAAGCAAATAATTATTCTTTATTACCTAAGCATGAAACTAAAATACTAAACATTCATCCAAAATCTCAACATTTACATTCAAACAATCCAAGTCAATATTTATTTCAAGCAATCCTAGCATGCTTTTAAATACTAATCAAAATAAACGAAACATCATGTCTAATATTTAAAATCCAAATAATATTAGTGAGTAAAGAAAATTCCACACACTTTATTTTTTGGGTCCCTTGTGCATCCGTGCCGCACTTCACAACTCTTTGATTTTAAATCTAAAAAATAAAAATCATTCTATTAAGCCCAACTTCAAATCAATTTAAAATAGTTTCTCGGGGCTTAGATATTATTATTTTTTTAAGCTACTCGCGAGGTTCACACACACTGTAACATCCCAATTTTCAACCGGACCTTCATTCATGTGTTACCTCACGTGTGGATCGTCGCCCGATGAAAGTCGAGATGCTACCTAAAAGTTTCGTTCAGTCAAAATCTTTTTCTTCAAAATCAAGTTTATAACAATCTGTTCTCAAGTCATTCTCTGGATTATTTCTCATATAAAACAAAAGAATTTAAAATGATTACTCAAGACATTCACCGGGTTCATTAATATGAGTTATCAATAAAGCAGCGGAAATTACTTTAAAAATATTCATTTAAACCAAAATCGTTAAATAAGAAAAAGTCATTGAAAGATAAATCAACCAAAGTTAAACCAACGTAATCACATTAGGACAATCCAGTAAAATACATAAACTATAACCTCCAAGTCACCTATCTCGGACGACCTCCCCTTAAGGTGTCCAATCAAAGTGCGAGTCTTCTTACATAGGCTACAACATTCTAAGTCCATGTGTACCTAAAAAATAAAGTGGGAGTGAGCTCGAAAGCTCAGTGGATCGATCCTACACATCACATGCATTATACAGACTCAATCCAAAACATTACAAGTACTTTCAAACATTAGGCGTTTCAAACATTCTTTTGTTTTAGTCGAAGTTTAAGACTGGAAGAGGGTTGAGATGTCTCTCGGTATTCCCTGTGATCCAATCAAATCTCAAAGGTTTCCAATAATCGTCTAAAATCAATCATGTCATCACTATCACAGTATAAGAGAGAGTACTTATCATAAAAAGTACTGTCTCCCAAGGACTTTGAGCTATCACAGTCAGCTCCGGTTGGGAATACCTACGATCCGCCTTGTGGTTCGACAATCTCAAGCGGTGACATATAGGAGATGACACCTCGATCCGCTTCAGGCTCGTCAATCGTACTAGTACGTGGATTCTTAATAAACCATCATCTTGTTTTAGTTTTACAAACAATTTCAATCATGCCAACCATCACGCATATCATGGAAAATAAATCAAATAATGCAAGCTATTCACATGAGTAACTAATGAAATCTAATGCATAATTTCTTATTAACGCATGCTATAGATAACAAGGCACAATTTAAATAAATCATCACACCATCATCCAAGCACGCCAAATAAGTTCAATCAATTTTAGAGAAAAATTCTAATAATCCTAGAACTATTCAACCAAATGTTTTGAATCTTAAATTAGTATAATACAAATGAGCAAGGAAGTCACACCCACTTGATTTCGTCGATTTTCAGGGCTCCTTGCTTCCCTTCGAGATCCTCGATAAGCTGAAATATATAAATCTGAAATTTAACACTTAATAGGATTACTCTTAATAGGGAAACAGCAGCAGAAGTCGTACCTCTGTACCTCTTTTTTCTATTCCTACAACGACGCCCAACATTGGTAACAGTACAACACGTCTCCCCTGTTTTCGGTTCTTCCTCCTTACACGGTTTCTTCTTCCTTGAGCGCATGCAGCTGCCTCTTCTTCGCTCACGAACTACACCAGTAACCCAGCACACTGAAATTTGCCCCCGTTTTCTGCTCTTCTTCCCTGCTTGGCGCTCTGTTTCCTTTTCATGTGACGATGCAGCAGCTTCCTCTTCTTTTTCGTTCCTCTGTTTCATCCCCTTTGTCTGTCCGGTAGGAACCACCATAGCAGTAGCTGTACACATCACCAATTCTCGGCAACATTGGCAGCAATGGCAACGGCCAGCTCTAACAGAGCACCGCTGCTCTGGTTCCTCTGCTTCCCTCTGTTAGTGCCACCATACATCCAAGCAGCAACATGATCTTCATCCTTTATTTCACGCACCCCAACCAGTAGCAGTTGTAATTTCAGCAGCTACAACAACAGAGTAGTGCTACTCTATTTCGTTCCCCTGCCTCACACACCAGCTTCAGTTCTGAGTTCTTCTTCACCGTCTGCAGCAAGTCGTTTCTTCATTCTTCTGTTCGTGCTTCATTTCACCAACCATACACACCAGCAAGACACTGAAATGGCTTCTTTTTCAATCTACCGTTGTCCGGATAATTCGGGACTCCACTCCTTCGGCTCTCTTCTTTGACATGCTTCCTTCCACCACTCAATGTTGTCACACACCCAAACCACTCGGTTATGTATATACATATACATATGCTTTATTTTATAAGTTTATTTATTCTATTTTCATTTTTTTAATCGTTTAAATGGGTATATATATAACCTTATGATACATTTACAACGATATATATTTTTATCTCTTTTCTACATATATATATATATATATATATATATATATATATGCGTACCAATGATCTTAATGTATAATCCTTATTATAAATGTATATGTGTTATCATGTTGTCATTATTTATTGTTGTAAAGTTTTTTTTTTCTACACTAATCATAATAAACCTCAAATAATTATTTCAGCTATTTATATATATATATATATCTATAAAACATAAAATATAGCTTTATCATACCATTGTTATTATTATTATTATTATTTGATCAAATGATATATTGTATTTCTGCATCACTCGCGCCTTGGCGCGAGCGCGAGTGAGCTATAAAATAATTTATTTACTTCTAAGCATAGTCTACATCTATTTTTAAATTGTACATGATTCTAATTCATTTATTATTATTCATCTCCTGTTCTCTCACGACGTGGCACGATCACAAAGTTACGGGGTATTACAATCTACCTCCCTTAAATGAAATTTCGTCCTCGAAATTTGTGTCAAGTTAATTAGTGTCGTCTAGTGGTTCATCTTTCCAATGATCCATTACACTTTTGCTACGCTACTCTAATTTTTCTTGGAGAATCCTTCTATGTTCCGTCAAATCATAATCCTCCGATCCATGAATATGATTGGGGTCTTTCTCCACCCACATTAGATTCATCGTTTTGCAATGCTACCAGGTGTGATTTCATTTCTTCTCTGTAATCATTCACTATGGAGCGGTTAAAATTTCTTCAAGTCTTTCACATAACTTAGCTAAACTGTTATAATAACCACCGTCTTTCTTGAGACATCACGCCTTCAACTGTCATTGATGATTTTTGAATAATGTACATTCTATTTTTTGTAAGAAGATTTGTGAACGTAGTCTTCTCCCCAAATTAACACTTAGGAAGAACGACCAGTCCACTACCGTTGACGTGATCTAGTGTAGAGACTGTGATGTCCTCACCCAGATATCACACGCGACATTCGTGACATCTCCATAAAATGTTGAAACTTATCAATGATCTGGTGTATGCTCTCGCTTCGGATGAATTTGAGCCGTTCAGGTAATTCTATCTTCTTTTATCATGCAGTTTCGCAATTTTCATGGTGAATCACTGTAGCATTTTGAAATAAGGTTCTGACATGGATGGCTCGAATAGGTGCTTATTTGATTATCTTATTCTATCATTTCAGCCTTGGCAATTGTGTTTTTACAAATGCCCTATACCGAGAGATTAATAGTCACTATCTAGAATTAAATACGCAGTAATAGAGGGTAGGCCATGTTGACCAAAAATATCGTATAAAACATTCTTTCCAAGAATGATGGTTAGAGCCTTCAAGATCCAGGCATTAGAAGGAGATTTTTTGACTGACAACAAAGAATTTAAGCCACCAAGTTCAGCATTAATCTACAGGAGAACATTTGTTAAGTATTGGTCATTAACCCTTGTTGGAACAATACATTGAATCACAATACCAACATCAGCTAGACTTTCCTTCATCCACAAACCATATATAGTAAATGTCTTCCTCCCTGGTATCAGACAAAGGCTGAACTGGGATATTCCAGGAAGTTTAGTTTGTATCTGTTCAAACATCTGCTCAACTCGGACAGAGAGAAAAGTTCTCCTAGCCTGAAAGTTTACTTCGAATATATCAAATGGTTAATTTACAAAAATTATCTTCTGCTCTCCACATTTGAAAAGATCTCGAACAAGACTACGTATGTCACAACAAACGGAAAATGTACAATGGCTAGTGCTCTATTTTGTTAGTTGCACTTACCCAATCACACCCATGGTGTTACTGTTAGCTACAGGGTTTTCACCATTTGCACCAAATATTGAGAGTGATCTCTAATCTACTCTCTTGGAAATCTCAGCTATTTTTTTTCTCCTATCACCCCTCTGGTCTGACTTGTTTCTACTCTCTCTCAAGCATGCTTACTGCGGAGTTCTGATGGGATCTGGTGCATTAGCGCTGGTATGATCGCACCCATTCATCCTTATTTTAATTTATCAATAGACAACTAACACAATCTAAATTCCCTAGTCTGCATCCTTTTCCTCACCGCTAGTTTGTCTTGGCTTATTCTACCGAGATTGTTGCTCCATTACCGATGTTGCTTCTCTTCGGGCCTTCAGCAATCTGCCCTGACGGTGCCCTCTTATGCTTGGCTTTTCTGCTTGTTCCTGTTCTAAGTCATTCTCACTCGTCTTCCACCCATAATATGTCGCTAACATTATCCTTCTAGGTCCAATTATTTCCATAGCCTTTAAATGCTAATTAATTTCAATGGGCCACCTTTCTACTAAAAAGGGGTTAGTCACGCCTTAAAACGGACCTAGGTTTCACTCTCTGGAATTCATTCAACAATTCCCACTGTTCCTTATTATAACTGACCAATCTACTCTATGGCACCTTACCTGTAGGCCTATCTATCTGATGAGTTTGAAGTTGTAGCCGCATCTAAGGCTCTAGTTGCTCTGGTGACTGTACTTGTGTCTAAGTAGGCACCAACAACTGTGGTAATGCCAATGACTGTAGAGTTTACACCACTTGTTCCACAAGTCTTAGAGTAATCTCCAATCTCACTCTCTGCGAAATCTTTTGTAATACCTAAAATTTTAGTGACGTAATAATTGTAATTCCTAAAATTTTAGTGACGTAATAATCGAAATTTGAGTTTAAAACACATATATGTATATATTTATATATAAACACATATATATATTTGTCGTTGGTATGCAATTAATTAGTTAGTATAGAAGTATAAAGGAATATACATTGATTAATATTAGACATATAAAATTGTTGGGTAAATATATGCTTCTCTATTTGAATAAGAAAATATTATTTTTTTAGTATGATATTAATATAGAAAAGTATGTGTATAAAGTAATAATTAGATGCACTCATAAAAATAATATTTCGTTTAGTATGATAGTAATATACATAGAGAAGTATATGTGTAAAGAAAATGCATTCATGAATGAAATATCTCATTTGGGGAGATGTTAAAGTGGGCATATGTAGGAAATGATAATCCCACATTGGAAAGATAGAGACACTATTTGGAAAAGGGCCCTATATAAACCCCCCTACTCCACCCATTTTATTCATCCCAAAGACAAGAGTTGAAAATTTCTCTTGTTTTCTCTCTTTGCCTCCTTCTTGGCAACCTTAGTTCTAGTTCTTCTTTGCTTGAGCTATTCTAAATAGTTCGCGAAGTAGTAGCCACGAAGTGCTACAAATAATTTAGGAAGCAATCTTAAGGTGAGTTTCTTTCCTTTCTTTTAATTTATTATTTTGACTTAAATAATGCTTACTTGTTTGGTTAGCTTGATTTTTTTGTTTTTATTCTAGTTCTTTGCATTTATGTCATTCAATTATCATGTTGCATGACCAAGAGAGTATGCTCTGTGGTTGCGTCTTGTACGATCTTCTACATCAGAAATCGAAAGTCATTTTTCCTGTTTGAGAGAGTATGCTCTGTAGTTGCATCTTGGAAGATCTTCTATATCAGAAATCGAAAAATATGTGCTTCTATTGGTTTATCATGTTATATTGTTGGAATGTTTAATGACTGTTGAAATATTTATTTACTATGCTCTTGCACACAAAAATCAGATTAAATAAGATTTCAACCACGTACCAGTACGGGAGACTTTCTGTGTTCCATGTAGAATTGGAACTGGCTGTCAATACTGACACCAGCATGGAACGGGTTTCACGAATGATCCCACTAGAAATGGGTTTGAGTTTCAGAATTGATCTCTCTCCCTAGATCTGAAGCACAGAGGGTATTCTCGTTCGGTCTAAATTACGACTTAATTAATATATTGGTTGAATCGAAATAATCTTTAAAAGTGTTTGATTTGCTTGCATTGTTTGGTTGAAATAATAGATTAAATAGATGGAATGATTCGCTGGGTTTTTTAGCTCACCCCCTATTTTTCACATCACAGGGAATTAATCAACTTGTGAGCAGATTTACCTATTGAAAGTTTTATTTATTTAAATGTAGGGCACATCGGCCCAAACTAAATCATGTATTTCAGCTTTGAATTTATTTTTCGCTGTAATGGATTATTGTACTCAGAATTTTCGAATGAATAAATGAAAAATTTTATTTACTATAATGTCATTTGGTACATAAACTAATGTACACAGGAACCCTAATACATTTGGGTCCAAGAAGAAGAAAATGTAGCACGGGCCCGTTTCCCGAGCATCCCAAGATTTTTGGTCAAAGAGAGTTGAACCGTCAGATGACGTGGAAGATGGGACTTGGGAGGCGAAGTGTTACATCTTTGCTATCAATTCTAGAATTACTAAAGTCTCTCAGGTCATTGCCACCCAATACAGGCTCATCTCTCACCTCTAGACATGAACAATAAGTCAAGAATTTGATTCAGCGTCCATGATCCAGTCATGCTAAGTTGAAGGACAAAGTTTATTCCATAGGTATACCTATATATCTTATGTTTCCTTCTGGTACCATACTTATCCTATTGACCACTACTTCCTATATGTCCATGCCCTTTCGCATTTCTCGTGCTAGGGTGACTCTAGGTGCATAGTCTCTAAGTTCTCGATTTGTCTCAGTTGTCTAGGGGTTTACACTTCTAAGTTTCCAGCATTTTGTCTGTTTTCGGGTACAGGAATTTGGGGTTATAACACTTAGATGATCAAACTGCATGCATAACAGACAGTCATTCAACAATCAAGCAAACAACACATGCTAGCATAATGCAATCCCGAAGCTTCCATCTATGTTTCCAGGTCCGTCTGCCCCATCCCACACTCGCCCTTCCGCACAGACTTTCGCCCAGAGTTACAGTACACCCAAACAATGGCGCAAGTGTCTCGATATCCATGACTGCAACTATCCCACCATTTTTAACTGAGCTCTTGGTTAAAAATAGCATGACAATGCACCCACAGACATGTTCTAAAGCCGACGCAAGACCCACCATACTGTACCACCCCATCCTAGTACAATATAGTGCGTACCAGTTCAGCCAAAGAAATCGATCACTCACCAAGCATGATCCGTCATTTTTCGAGTCCAGGATTCATCCGTACCCCCGAATCCCTATGCACCCCATCCTACATAGAGACCAGAGATACGGCTCCTCCCAAACTTGGGTCCTGACCAAACAAGTGTGCGTTTAAACTTATCAGTCTCTAACCTATGTCCTAAAGTCTTTTAATTTATTTCTGATCCACTATGCCTTTGAGACAACACTCGGTCTCTACCTAGACCTATGGTCATGGTGTTCAACTCCGTTGCATTTCTTGTGATGCCATAGTTCCCGAATCATACTTGTTCCCAAGTAGGGTTCAACCTTCAAGGACATCTTCCTGAAGTTGGGATCAAACCATCAGGGACAGTGCACCTTCTAAGACTGGCACCAACCTCAAGAACAACTCTATAAGGCCAACCCATCGGGATGCTCTTTCCAAAGAAGGCACCAACCATATGAGGGCCACTATAAAGATATACCATCAGGGGTACTTTTTCCAAGAAAGGCCACTAACCTTCAGGGTTACCATTCTCTGGAAGAGGTCACCTATCAGGAACACCCTTCAATATTCAAGTCACATCTGTAATCAGTGACTCAGGTACTCTAGCATCACTTTACAAAACCTAGACCCCTACCCATGCTACCCTTTTTCAAAATCATATCCAAGAAAATTCATTTTTCGGTGAAATCAAATCCGATAAAATTCATTTTCAATGAAAATCAAAATCCATAAAATCTTTATTTCAGTGAAAATCATATTCGGTGAACTCAAATCTAGCCCAGTACATCATAATACTAAGCTCTGATACTATAGTTGTAACACCCCAATTTTCAACCGGACATCCGTTCATGTGTTACCTCACGTGTGGATCGTCGCCCGATGAAAATCGAGATGCTACCTAAAAGTTTCGTTCAGTCAAAATCTTTTTATTCAAAATCAAGTTTATAACAATCTATTCTCAAGTCATTCTCTGGATTAGTTCTCATATAAAACAAAAGAATTTAAAATAATTACTCAAGATATTCACCGGGTTCATTAATATGAGTTATCAATAAAACAGCGAAAATTACTTTAAAAATATTCATTTAAACCAAAATCGTTAAACAAGAAAAAGTCATTGAAAGATAAATCAACCAAAGCTCAACCAACGTAATCTCATTAAGACAATTCATTATAATACATAAATTATAACCTCCAAGTCACCTATCCTGGACGACCTCCCCTTAAGGTGTCCAATCAAAGTGCGAGTCTTTTGATATAGGCTACAACATTCTAAGTCCATGTGTACCTGAAAAATAAAGTGGGAGTGAACTCGAAAGCTCAGTGGATCGATTCTACACATCACATGTATTATACAAACTCAATCCAAAACATTACAAGCACTTTCAAACATTAGACGTTTCAAACATTCTTTTGTTTTAGTCAAAGTCTAAGACCGGAAGAGGGTTGAGATATCTCTCGGTATTCCCTGTGATCCAATTAAATCTCAGAGGTTTCCAATAACCGTCTAAAATCAATCATTTCATCACTATCACAGTAGAAGAGAGAGTACTTATCATGAATCGTACCGTCTCCCAAAAACTTCGAGCTGTCACAATCAGCTCCGCTTGGGAATACTTACGATCCGCCTTGTGGCTCGACGATTTCAAGCGGTGACATATAAGAGATGCCACCTCAATCCGCTTCAGGCTCGTTGATCGTATCGGTACGTGAATTCTTAATAAACCATCATCTTGTTTTAGTTTTACAAACAATTTCAATCATGTCAACCATCACGCATATCATGGAAAATAAATCAAATAATGCAAGCCATTCACATGAGTAACTAATGAAATCTAATGCATGATTTCCTATTGACGCATGTTATAGATAACAAGACACAATTTAAATAAATCATCACACCATCATCCAAGCACGCCAAACAAGTTCAATCAATTTTATAACAAAATTCTAATAATCCTATAACTATTTAACCATATATTTTAAATCTTAAATCCGTATAATACAAATGAGCAAGGAAGTCACACCCACTTGATTTCGCCGATTTCCAGGGCTCTTTGCTTCCTTTCGAGATCCTCGATAAGCTGAAATATATAAATCTGAAATTTAACACTTAATAGGATTACTCTTAAGCTTAACTAATTCCTAAAATAATTATAAAATTTAAACCTTACTTCCAACTAATTTAGGGTTATTCTAAAATTCTAAAGTTTGATATATTTTAATTAAAATAATTTCTAAGTCTTCTAAATTTTCGTAATTTGAAATTTAGATTTTTAATAATTTACTTGCAAGCTTTTATCATATAATCAAAGTTCTAGTAATTTAATCGTTGTAATTTAAATAATTTATTAATATCATGATTAATTTAATTACGAACAAAATAAGACTTCTATTAGTTCAATCTTTAGTCTCATTCGTAATTGGGATTTCTAATCTTTTCCTGCGAATAAAGTTTTTGCCGAAGTTATTGTTGAATGTTAATTCAAATAATTTTCATTCATTTAATTTTCTAAATTAAATCCATGGCTACTTACATACATGATCTTAATCTAAATACTTAAATTAAATACTTGAATAAATAGGTAGACATCCATTAATAATTTTTATTTTTTTTTCCAAACCTTAATATTTGTTATTATAAGATGGTTGGCTTTATCAAACTCTATTGTCCTAATCAATTCATATCAGTTTTTTTCATATTATACTGGATTTAAAACTTCATAATGTTTTGGTAAACTACACTATAATTGCATTATCAGCTAAATATAACAACTTAACATTAATCAAAATTTTTCATGATTTTCTAACCTCTTTGTTTTAATCAGCCAACAACAGGGCATCGCCCCTCTTCATTCTCAACTTCTTCTTCTCTGTTGAATAATTCCCACTACAGCCACCCCGTTCTCTCAAATCATGAACCAGTCATTATAACCAACCCCTTGATTCCAGTTCATTGGCTTCCTCAAGCAAACACGTCAACAACACCTTCATTTCCTCCTTCTTCGGCCAACACACACCCCCTTTTTGTTCTAGTTCATCTTCTGTTCATCCATTACAGCAACTTCACAAGGGAGGCCAACCCCCCTTTTCATTCCATTCTCTGTTCTTCACTACAATCTACAGCAACTGGTTCATTCATCTCCTAAACAGGACATCGGCAGCAGGTTTCATCACTCGAGCATGCCACCAAGACGTTGTTGTTGTTTCGTTCTCTCTGTTTTCCCCATTCAACAGCAGTAGCAACCCGGAGTAGTAGCAATGGACGTCAAACCAGCAGAAGATGCACCTCTGTACCTCTTTTCTCTATTCCTACAACGACGCCCAACATTGGTAATAGCACAACACGTACCCCCTGTTTTCGGTTCTTCCTCCTTACACGGTTTCTTCTTCCTTGAGCGCATGTAGCTGCGTCTTCTTCGCTCACGGACTACACCAGTAACCCAACACACTGAAATTTGCCCCCGTTTTCTGCTTGGCGCTCTGTTTCCTTTTCATGTGACGACGCAGCAGCTTCCTCTTCTTTTTCGTTCCTCTGTTTCATCCCCTTCGTCTGTCCGGTAGGAACCACCATAGCAACAGCTGTACACATCAGCAATTCTCGGCAACATCGGCAGCAATGGCAACGGCCAGCTCTAACAGAGCACCGCTGCTCTGGTTCCTCTGCTTCCCTCTGTTCGTGCCACCATACATCCAAGCAGCAGCATGATCTTCTTTCCTTTGTTTCACAGACTCCAACCAACAGCAGTTGTAATTTCAGCAGCTACCTCACACACCAGCTTCAGTTCTGAGTTCTTCTTCACCGTCTACAGCAAGCCGTTTCTTCATTCTTCTGTTCGTGCTTCATTTCACCAACCATACACACCAGCAAGACACTGAAATGGCTTCTTCTTCAATCTACCGTTGTCTGGATAATTCGGGACTCCACTCCTTCGGCTCTCTTCTTTGATATGCTTCCTTCCACCACTCAATGTTGTCACACACCCAAACCACTCGGTTATGTATATACATATACATATGCTTTATTTTATAAGTTTATTTATTCTATTTTCATTTTTCTAATCGTGTAAATGGGTCTATATATAACCTTATGATACATTTACAACAATATATATTTTTATCTCTTTTCTATATACATACATACATATATAAATATATAAATATATTTTTATATGTACCAATCATCTTAATGTATAAACCTTATTATATACGTGTTACCATGTTGTCATTATTTATTGTTATAAAGTTTTTTTGTTTTTTTTTTGTACACTAATCATAATAAACCTCAAATAATTATTTTGGCTATTTATATATATCTATAAAACATAAAATATAGCTTTATCATACCATTATTATTATTATTATTATTTTTCGATCAAATGATATATTTCATTTTCGCATCACAAGCGCCTTCGCGCGAGCGCGAGTGAGCTATAAAATAATTTATTTCCTCCTAAGCATAGTCTACATCTATTTTTAAATTGTACATGATTATAATTCATTTATTATTATTCATCTCCTGTTCACTCATGACATGGTACGATCACAAAGTTACGAGGTGTTACACACACACACACACACACACACACACACACACACATATATATATGTGTGTGTGTGTGTGTGTGTGTGTGTGTGTGTCTGTGTGTGTGTGTGAAGCTTTGCAAATAGGATTCAAACTGCAAAGCTTCATATGTGAGTCATAAATGCGAAGGTTTCACATTCGCGAGCCTCAAATGTGAAGGAATCAAAATGCTCAAAATCCCATTTTTCACATTCATAGCGAAACCAACACTACACTAGGAGTATCGAACGCAAACATTTTGAGTTTAGAGAACATTATACCTCTTTGCTATTTGGTTTCCCTTTTGTTCCTCTCCGAAATAGATTTTTCAATGCCCTAAATCTATTTTCAATCCAAAATACAAACATCCTCCATTAGAATACACACAACCCTAAAAGCTAAACTCACGTTCCATAGAAGAAAATGAAGTTCATCGATCTGTGGAGATTTCGATCGTTGCAACCCTCGCAGCTTGCCAAATCATGGATTTGAGCTTGCGAATATATTGTGAGGGTTCTTCTTCATAGATCTGGATCCTTTATGCTCCAAAAGTCTTCTCTAGACCCTCCACGAAATTAAATAAACAAGACTTAAAGGCTGCGCAAGAAACTCATAATCTAGGACATCATTTTTTCTAGATTTGAGCCCAAAAAACAAAAATCCCTCCATTGTTATTCGTCCTCTCTTCTTCTTCACACAGAAAACGAAAAAAAATGCAGCAACCCTTTAACTTCTTTCTTTTCTTCACGCAAGAACGTTGCATCTATTTCTTCTTCACACAGAAAACGCAAAGCAGAAGGGCTGTGTAATACCTGAAATTTTAGTGAAATAAAAAAAAATTGTAATACGTGAAATTTTAGTGACGTAATAACTGAAATTTGAGTTTAAAACACATATACGTATATATTTACATATAAATACATATATGTATATTTATCATTGGTATAGAACTAATTAGTTAGCATAGAAGTATAAATGAACATATGATGATTAATATTAAACATATCGAATTGTTGGGTAATTATATGCTTCTCTATTTGAATAAGAAAATAGTATTTTTAATATGATATTAATATGGAAAAAGCATGTGTATAAAATATTAATTAGATGCACTCATGAAAATAATATTTCGTTTAGTATGATAGTAATATACATAGAGAAGAAATGGGTAAAGAAAAGACATTCATGAATGAAATATCTCATTTGTTGAGATGTTAAAGTGGGCATGTGTGGGAAGGAATAATCCCACGTTGGAAAGATAGAGACACTATTTGGAGGAAGGCCCTATATAAACCCCCCTACTCTACCCATTTCATTCATTCCAAAGACAAGAGTTGAGAATTCATCTTGCTTTTTCTTTGCCTCCTTCTTGGCAACCTTAGTTCTAAGTTCTTCTTTGCTTGAGCTATTCTAAATAGTTCGCGAAGTAGTAGCCACGAAGTACTACAAATAATTTAGGAAGCGATCTTGAGGTGAGTTTCTTTCCTTTCTTTTAATTTATTATTTTGACTTAGATAATGCTTGCTTGTTTGGTTAGTTTGATCTTTTATGTTTCTTTTTTATTTTTATTCTTTGCATTTATGTCATTCAATCATCATGTTGCATGACCAAGAGAGTATGCTCTGTAGTTGCGTCTTGTACGATCTTCTACATCAGAAATTGAAAGTCGTTTTCCTGTTTGAGAGAGTATGCTCTATAGTTGCGTCTCGTACGATCTTCTACATCAGAAATCAAAAATTTGTGTTTCTATTGATTTATCATGTTATACTGTGGTATGTTCAATTTATGTTGAAATATATATCTACTATGTGCTTGCATACGAAAGTCAGATTAAATGAGATTTCAACCACGTATCGGTATGAGAGACTTTCTGTGTTCCATGTAGAATTAGATCTGGTTGTCAATACTGACACCAGCATAGAATGGGTTTCAAAAATGATCCCACTGGAAATGGGTTTGAGTTTCAGAATTGATCTCTCTCCCTAGATCTAGAGCACAGAGGGCATTCTCATTCGGTTTAAATTACAACTGAATTAATATGTTGGGTGATTGAATTAATCTCTGGAAGTGTTTGATCTACTTGCATTGTCTGGTTGGAATAATGGATTAAATAGATGGAATGATTCACTGGGCTGTGTAGCTCACCCCCTTATTTTTCACATCACAGGAAATTAATCAGCTTCCGAGGAGGTTATCTATTGAAAGTATTATTTATTTCAATGTAGGGCGCATCGGCCCAAACTAAATCATATATTTCTGCTTTGAATTTATTTTTCGCTGTAATTGGATTATTGTACTCAAAATTTTTGAAATGAATAAATAAAGAATC
Organism: Tinospora cordifolia; assembly: GCA_030144865.1. Taxonomy (NCBI): domain Eukaryota; kingdom Viridiplantae; phylum Streptophyta; class Magnoliopsida; order Ranunculales; family Menispermaceae; genus Tinospora; species Tinospora cordifolia. Next base: position 5,112 of record JAJIYU010004201.1, on the reverse strand, counting down.
TTATTTACTATGAAGTCATTTTGTACATAGATTAATGTACACAGGAACCCTAATGCATTTGGGGCTAAGAAGAAGAAAATGTAGCACGGGCTCGTCTCTCGGGCATCCAAAGATTTTTTATCAAAGAGAGTTGAACCGTCAGATGACGTGGAAGATGGGATTTGGGAGGCGGGGTGTTACAGGCTACTATGCCTTCTTCTTTCTCTTCCTCTTTGCGGGTCTTCTTCCTTTATTCACCGACTGTGAACACGTAACAGCAGTTGTTTTCACCTTTGTTCTTCATTTCCTTTTTGTGTAGAGAATGCAATAGGATGTAGCAGGGGCTTCGTTTTTGTCACGCAGCAGCAGCAGCTTCATTCTTCTTCTTCCTTGCGCGTGAGCATAACAACAACAACAGCAGCAGTTGGTTTCGTTCATCTTTGCACAACCACGCACAACAGCAGCAGCTACTTCCTGTTCTTTTTTTCTCTTCGTGTTCGCTTTTCTTCTTCCTTTTGTTCTTCATGCAGATGTGCATTTCTACTTTTTGTCTCTTTCTTTCTTTGTTTCTCTGTTCTTCTTCGTTCGTCCTTCACGCAGAAACGCAATTGTGAGTTGCAATTCTGTTCGTCACGCAGAAATGAGCTCATAGCTACATATATATATATATATATATTCCTTTTTTTTCTTTGGGTTTATTTCAACCCTACTACAATCACCATAAAGTGACAAAAATATTTATTTTGATTCCCTTTCTTTTCAAATAGGTGTTATATGGTTTTAGGGCATATGAAAAATTTTATTTTCTTTCTCTTAGTTTTTCAATTAATTATTTATATTTTTAAATCCCCGAAATGATGTGTACGCATAGAAATTTTTTTCGGAGTATTACAAGCAAAAAGAGAACTAGTTTGTTCTTGTTGAGATGAGGAGAAAGGTTATCATGTTTCGGTTTATATAGAGTTCTAACAGGTAGTTTTTGGGAAGTTTGGGGTGTCTTCATTGTAAAAACCTTTTCTAAAACTCTCCTTTACTTGTTTCCCATGCACATAATTTAGTAAATATCAGGATTAGAAGTTCTCAATACGTTTAGAGCCTTTCCACAACAACTTGGCAACTTTCCAATTCGTTTTTGCGCATGTGTTTCCTCAGATTATCGAGGTAACACACCATCGTAGTAGTCATTTTCACTACCACAATAGTCAGTGTTTTCGTGTTTTTGGGGTTTTTTGTTTTGCTTCATTTTTCCAATCCTTTCATACATTGGCTTCTACATCTTTTGTACCACAATTTCATGGATTTTCTCAAGGATTATTTTATTTAATTTTATTGAATTTTGTATAAATTTTCAAGATATTACATATAAATGGACTATGGACAAAACGCTTCCTGTACAATGGGGACTAAACACTTCTTATTACGAAGACGATAGCCAGGACTAGAAGAAGTAGAGCAAGGAGACTAGTGATCATGCACAATAGCATAGGTGCAAGTTTGGCCACAAGGATCCAAGTATTAGGCTCAAAGGTAGTAGAGGCTAGAGGCATAGCAAAATCATTTTGGAGTGGATCCATAACAAGCTAAAAGATAAGGTTTATGATATTTGTGTGGCCAAAAAGGACCCATAGCTAGAGACAATATAACACTCCAATTCTCGGTCCTTCATTTCTATCATGTCTGTTATGCATGGAGAGATACACCGTTAAATGTTGGCGCACATGTCATCTATCGAGAACTAGGACATTACTTTTCTCACATTCATTTCTCATTCACATCTTCTGGACATACCAGATCTCACACAAATGATTCATCAATCTCTTGGGGATACCAAAAGAAGATCCTATATAAATAAAACATGGTAATTTTCATCAAAACTCATGGATTAAAGAGAATGAAACTAGACATAAAGTGTTCACATGATAGTTTGAAACTAGTCCATGTGGCCCAATACCAACTCCTAAAAACATCAAAACAAAACCAATAAAAAGGGGCATCTGCCTAGTTCGACTAATATTCATAAATAGAAATTAAAACAATTCAAATCACAACCTTCCCAGTGAAGTTTGTGACTATCTAAACGACACCCAGTCTTATTGAAAATTGAAGTATTTCAAAGATAACCGAAAATGGAAATGATGGGGTGAGCTTGAGAGCCCGGTAAATCATACACAATATATCAATAGCATTATTTAAATCAAATGCAGAACACGCAAACACTTGTCATACATTAGGCATTTCAAACATTCAATTGTTCATCAGTTGTTAGTTAAACCGAAAGGCCTAACCCCGATGTTCTTTTATCATTATCCTATCAAAGGAGACAAGGAAAATGCACTGCGTGCCAGATTCCAATGGGAGAAGGACACACCCATTACCCAACGTGGGAACTAGAGTCTCACCAATTGCTCCATCACCAAAGAATTAAGGGGCACACCTGTGACACCCCAATTCGCGGTCCTTCGTTTCTATCACTCATGGAGAGACGCGCCATTAATGTTGGCACAAATATCATTTGTTAAGAATCGGGACGTTACTTTTTTCACATGCAATTCTCATTAAACATCATCTGGACATATCAGAACTCATATGAATAAATACTCAAACTCCTGGACTCACCAAGGAATAACACATGGAAGCATGCAGCAGTCACCTATAGTTAAATCATTAACTTTTACATTTGAAATTTAAATAAATCGTGAAACAAGTTTCCAATTGAAATATCTAGACATGGGCCATGAGGCCAAAATTTAAACCATAAAGAAAATTAATAACTCAAAACCAGTCTGAAGGGTCATATATCCAATCTAAACTAACTACCCAACAAAAGAACTCTAATAACAACCTCAACGGTGAAGTTTGCAACTCTTATAGTACTCTATAGTACTATTAACGCAAACCGCCTCAAGGGTCACCTTAAAGGAAGATGTGAGGTGAGCTCAAAGGTGTAGTGGATCATGCACAGTACATCAATAGTATTATTTAAATCAAACACTGAACATGTAAACACTTATCATTTATTAGGCATTTCAAACATTTAGTTATCAAGAGTCGTTAATTAGACTAAAGTGTCTAACCCTGGTGTTGTCTCATCATCATCATGTCGAAAAAGACAAGAAAAATGCACTATACGTCATATTCCAATGGGATAGGGGCACACCCATCATCCAATCTGAGAACTAGGGTCACACCTATCACTCCAGCACCAACGAACTAGGGTCACACCCATAGTCCTATCATTGGAAACTAGGGGCAAACCCATCGTTCCTTATCGCAAGAAACCCATAGTGATCCCCCATCGACCACTGCGACGGTACGTGGTCCAATTCTTAATTTATCTTTGCATATGTATCAGCAACATTTCATAACAAGCATGATCATCAATTCATCATGTATGATGCATCATTATCCAATAAGGTAATTATTTTGATCATCTCATTAACATAAATAACACAATAATCATCTAATGTGATAAAGCATTGTAAACACCGAACATGAACATATAACTTATGTTATTTTAGCATTCATATATTAATGTCATCCACAAATCATTTAATTAACATCCTAGCATGTTTTTAGGCATTCAAACAATGTAAACATCACATATTCAGCATTTAAATTCAAATAATACTAGGAAGCAAAGTAATTACTTCCACCTTTATATCTTGTTCCCTTGGGCCTTTGTTTCGTACTGTATTAGCTTTGTATTTCAATGTACGAGATTCAAAACCACATTACATGAGTATAAAACATTCCCAAGGTCTCTTAAATCATAATGTAATGGTTCACTAACATTGTTATGCTACGATGTACACATCTTACCATTTTTTTGCTTCTAATTACCACGATCAGTGGTCAATTACCGCAATAACCAGTGGGTTCGTGTGTTTAATGCTTTTATGTGCATTATCTCGCTTGTGCTTTTTCATGTGTTTAATACTCAAACACATGCACATTAAGCTTAAAACACACATCAAACTAAAAGAAGTCTTTATATCTTAAGACTCTTTACGCTTCCTCTTCGTTTCTCACCAAAACAAGGTTTTGCAACCCTCAAATCACTTAGGCTTCAAAGAAAAATGTGTTTACACTTAGAAAAATGATTTACAATGCTAAATAATTAAGATTTCAAGTGGGTTTTGTAATTTTACCTGAGTACAAAATGTTTGGAACAACACATTCACGGATTTTCTTCTTGGTGGAGCTTGTTCTTCACGAATCTCAGCTCACAAACCAGTAGAGAGGGTTTGTAACACCCCGCCTCCCAAGTCTCATCTTCCACGTCATCTGACGGTTCAATTTTCTTTGATCAAAAATCTTAGGATGCCCAAGAGACGAGCCCGTGCTACATTTTCTTCTTCTTGGACCCAAATCCATTAGGGTTCTTGTGTACAATAGTCTATGTACAAAATGACATCATGGTAAATAAGATTTTTCATTTATTCATTTGAAAATTTTGAGTACAATAATCCATTACAGCGAAAAATAAATTCAAAGCTGAAATACATGATTTAGCTTGGGCTGATGCGCCCTACATTGAAATAAATAAAAACATTCAATAGATAAATCTCCTCGTAAGCTGATTAATTCCCTGAAATATAAAAAATAGGGGGGTGAGCTAAAAAGCCCGGTGAATCATTTCATCTATTTAATCCATTATTTCAACCAAACAATGCAAGCATATCAAACACTTTCAGAGATGTGACGACCCATGTTTTGGTGTGCAAAATTTTCGAGTACGAGATATGCATTTTCTGGAATTTTTAATGGAAATACAATGATTTACATCAATTTTTCTCAAATTTATATTATTTATTGAAAATTGAGAAAAATAGGAAAAAATACAAATTTGAGGAGAAAAATATGTGAAATTAGAAGAAAAATGTAATTTCTTGAGGAAAATAATTTCTGAGATTAATTATAAAATTTTCGGAATAATTATGAAATTTTTTGTGCAATTAATAGAATTTTTGGGAAGAAAATATAATTTTTGGTGAATTATTTAATTTGAGGAGAAAATAATGGAATAAATGATAAATTGATGAATAATTGAGAGTTTTGATGAGAAAAATGGTGAAATAAAAATTTTTAATAATTTTAGAAAAAAAAATGGAAATTTTCGGATGTATATTGGTA
>JAJIYU010004200.1:0-25043 GCA_030144865.1 Tinospora cordifolia | reverse complement strand
AAAACAAGGAACAACAAGGGCGATTGTGTTATATATATATTATGGTATATTTGATAATATTTAAAGTTTTATGTCATATGCGAAACTTGGTAAAAATGCGTATACATTAATGAAAATAAATTTGTTTATTTGACATTTTTTGTAATTTGCACTAAATTATATAGAACCTAAATTAAAAAAAAAAAAAAAGTCGAGTAATGATAAATAACACCTGACAAAAAAAAAAAAAGATAAATAACGTTGGTCTAAGTGAAGTTTTTATGGGCTAAACTCATGACCTGTTTTGTCGGTTTGAATACTTCGTGTTGGTCTACCCTTTCTTCCCTTCTCCTCTATTATTAGATCGGGCGACCCTGCAACCCGATGCAATCTCACCGTGAGCCAACCGGACAGAGCCGGTTCGGATAGTGCGCCGACCCGACCCTAGATAAGCCCTACGGGATCCTCCTCACTAAACCGCCTTCTTCTTCGTCGAGCGCGAAGCACCTTCTTCTTCGTCTTCTTCTTCTAATCTTTCTGTGCTGACGTTTGTATTCCCAATTAGAAGATGAGGGTGAAAAAGCAGAGGCGTCATCGTAAGAGCGTGAGATTCTACTGCGCGTGCTTTGGATTTCGCGAGCCTTTCAAAATCCTCTGCGATGGAACCTTCGTCCATCACTTGCTTTCCTATCAAATTAATCCCGCCACTGATGCCCTAGCGAATATCCTCGGAGCTTCCTCTACTAAGCTCTTCACTACCAGGTTTTAACCATCACGCCTCAACTACTTTCTTTTTTTTCTTCCCCTTTCATCATCTCCGTTTCTGTCTGCCAATTGATTTTTCTATACTTTTTGTTGTTTGTAGGTGCGCGATTGCAGAATTGAAGAGTTTGGGGGAATCGTACTATCCATCTTTTCAGGCTGCTAGTAGCCTTCCCATTGCCAGGTGTGTCAATCTTTTATTGGCATTAGATTGAAAGGTGAGTTGATTTTTTTTTCTTTATTTTATTGATTTTTGGGTTTTTGGATTTAGATGTGATCATGAGAAGAGGAAGAGTGTCGCTGGATGCATTCAGGAGGTTGTAGGCGAAAACAATTCTGAGCATTTCTTTGTTGCTTCTCAGGATGCTGATTTACGAAAAACCTTACAAGGGGTCAGTTCTCTCTTTAACATCTTGATGGGCCTGTTGCTAACGTCTGACCATATTGATCAAACATGAGATTAAGAGGAACGAGTAAAAAAAAAAAAAAAAAAGAAAGAAAAAAGGATTGCATTCACGTGCAGTTCAAATTTGGGTCTTTAGGAAACCTTTTCCTCATACTGTAAGAAATCAGACTAATTAGATAGGGTTAAGTGGTAATTTTAATCTTCTGAATAATTGAGACCGTCATCTTGAAAATGACTCCTTAATTCACGTGTTTGGAGTTCGCTATTGGAAGCCAAGTAACCTCTTTCTAGGTATGGTCTAACTTATAACAATTTAACAGTTAATATGAAACTCCTCTAGAAAACCATTATTAGTTTTTTTTTTTTTTTTTTAAATATAGAATTGAATTTCTAATATAACATTTCCAGTAACTATAGTGACAGAAAAGAAAAGTCTGATGGAAAAAAGATAGATGAGATATTATCAATGACTTTTACATTTACATGCTATTTTAGAACTTACTTTTAGTAGGTTTTTGTTTGATTCTAAGATGTTATTTCATTTCGTTTTCTATTATTAACTAGGACTGGCTTGCTTAAAGAGCATATCTTTCGATGTCTATTGCAGGACTGCCCTTCTTCTTTCAACTTTATAGTAAACATCTTAAAACCACTCATGGGGTTTCTAGTTCTTCATTGAGACTTTATGCATTTCTACAAGGATATTAGATTACACTAAATACCCTTAATTCTATAGGACAAACTGAAACTTGATATTAAGTATACATGGTCTTGGCTCTTCTTGTTCTTCTTCTTCTTAAAAAAAAAAAGGTTGTGCGTGGTCCTACTATTAACTCAAGAGTGCTTGCAAAAAAGTATTATAAAGTTTAGTGTTGTCAAGGCATAGCCTAAGCACTCCAAGGAGGAAGTTGCAATTTATTTTTTCAGGAGTTTGAAAAAAAATTTATTTTAAACTTTTAATTAATAAAAATTAAATTATATATTAGAATCAGTAATATATAATTTATTTTAGTATCATATATATACATATGGAATGAGAGACCAGTGAATAAATAAATAATTTTTAAGAGACATCTAGATAATTATTTTATGGTCCGTGTACGCCTCGGTTATGCCTCACCTAGGCCCTCCCTCGCCTTAGAGAGGCTTATTGCCTAGTTCTGCCTTTTTGCCTTGACAACATTGATAAAATCTCAAGCCCGTTTATCATGTTTTAATATTTGGAATCAAGGGACATAATAAGCTATGGAATCAAACAGATAGAAGGACAATTACAATGCATTAAAAAGAAAGAAATTTTACTTTGGCAACACAACTTGGTACCTTAAAGAGAGTTGCAGTTGTGTGTACTTAAAAGAATCCTGAAAGGAAGAGGAATGGTCCTTTGTATTCTGTGATTGCATATCATTGTCTCTTTATATAGCTTGCTGTCATTTAAAAAAAAAAAAATTGGAGCCTAGGTTTGGTTGCTTCCAACGTGTGCTAAGAGGAGAGTAGTTGGCTCAACCATTTTTCTTAAAATTTATATCAGAATTCAGTTGATTCCCTGTAGAAGTTTGTGAGAACAAGGGGTAGAATTGCTATATCAGCGAGCTTTTCTAGCATTTTAGAAGGATTTTTATTGCTTGCAAGAAAGTTGGCTACCTATCTTTAGATTATGTGCATAAGTATATAGGGAATAACTGGAGAATTGTGTTAAAATTTGTCTGAGGTGTCTAGTTGATTTTGTTTGATATGCTTACTGAAATTGTCTTTTTTATTTTTATTTTTTAACAAAAAACTATTCTACAACATTAATTGACTTTAATATATGTAATATCCTTGTAAGCTGTAATGATCTTGGTATCCAATATAAATATGTGTATGCATGTATATCATTTGCACTTGTTTTGTGAATTTCACAATTGACCAAATACGTATTATTATCATTAATTGGCCATTTGTTTTTATCTGCTGCATGTTTCCTGTGAACTAACTGGTTATATATTTTTGGTTGATAGTTTTTTACTTTTTTGGAATCGGACATCTTGTTTTAAAGTACTTTCAGGTGTTATTTTGGACAAACCTTGTCTAATTTAAATTGTATTTCAATTTTGAAACTTCAAATATTGAAATTCAATGATTAGATTGATAGATCAAATCACAAATAAAAAACAAGAAATTAAAATTTATAATGAACATCCTTTCTATATTAATTATTAATTCCGGTCTCTTTGCAAAATATATATATATATATAATGAAAATCTAATATAACATTAAGAACACAAATAAATATTCATAAAAACTAAATGTGTATACTGGATACAATTTATAGTTATAACTCTTACAATTCATCAATTCAAATCTCGATCCAATACAGAGGCACGCTCACCAATTTGCTTCTGAATTATGATTTTGACAATATTGTTGAATGGTAATGGTGGGCTTCAGGAAAGATAAGGTGTATAAATATACTCAAATCTACGTACTTTGTACGTGAAATTCTTAACTTATGGCAGAGTTTATATCTCTGGAAGTTCTCATCTTCAGTTGCTGCTTTGCAGCCATTACTTTATATCATAATGACAACCAGTACCAGTATTCTTGTCAGGTGCTTTTTTTTTTTCCCAACTTAGCAATATGTGCATCTTGCATTGGCCATAATCTATAGTTGATGCTCATGTGTTGTTCCTCGTCCTTGGTTGCAGATGCCAGGTGTTCCTGTCATATTTGGGCTTAGAAAGTCATTGTTCCTTGAATCACCCTCGGATTTTCAACGACAATTTGTTAAGTCAACTGAAGAGAAGCATTTACATATAACTGACTTGGAATACAAGATGCTGCAGAGGAATTCTAAGGTTAGAGTGGCACATGAAATAGTAAAGGATTCCTCTGATATGCATGAAAGTTTTGGTGATCAACTTGTGGTATCAAAGTCCTTGACCAAGAATGGTGCCATACCGATGAGAATTGGCGTGAAGGATAGACCTCAATTTAAAAGAAAAAAGGCAAAGGTTGGAAATCTATACTTATTGTCTTCCTTTTTCTTTGTAATAGTCTAAATGCTTAGCTATAATTTTATACTTCTTAATTTGAAATATCAGAAGGATGAACATGACACCTTTTCTTGGATTTGAATTGCCTGTATGCTTGATAATCAGTAGCATATTCTAGCATCATATGTTTATAAACACCTCTGACATGTATAAGCTGAACATGTCTTCACCATATTTTTACACTGAGCCTTTTGACTCTGGATTTCTTTTCCATAGAATTACCATGTCTTCTCTGTTTGAATAGAATTGTAGAAGGTTCATTGAAAATTTCTATAATTGCTGTCTTAGTGTGTTATTTGACCTTTTAACTTAACTCATGATCTTTCAGTTCTGTATAATTGGGAATGATAATAAGTATAAGGCCTCTGCTATGTATGATTGATCATTATTCTAAGCAGTTCATAATTCATTTGGTAGAAACTATGAGGGTACTAGTTGGAATGATGCTTTATATGGTTTTTTCCATTGGCCAATTAAGCACTCTGAATGCTTCCTGTAGTAGTCACGGCAGAGAAACAAGTGAAGTGGTCTCATCTTCCTTTTGAGTAAAATGTACCTATTTGTTAATAACTATGTAGATAGCCTTTTGTTGGTTTTTCTGCATGACACACAACTAGTGTTTAATTTTCAAGTCTAGCAGCCACTGGAGCATCCTAATCTTTGATGGAATATGAGCTTTACATATGTATATGGATAATGGAATACAAAAGTGTATCTTGGATGAAATTCTTGGAAGGATCATGAGAAAAAAGTAGACTTCAATTAGTAGGTTTCATAATTAATGATGATAATTTTCTGTCTAAAATCCCCTCTTGAATCTGCTGTCACTTCTAATGTAGGGCCAGATTTACCTGATTCTATAAATTCCTTATTAATCTTTAATATTGATTTAATTCTTGAAAGGATAAGTAGACTTGAATTGGTAGGTTTCAAATGTCTAAAGACTATAATCTTCTGTCTAGAATCTCCTGTTGAATCTACTATCACTTTCATTGTAGGGCCAAGGTCACCTAATTCTATGAATTCATAAATTAGCTCTTTTTGAACTTTAATGTTTATTTAAATTTTCGTTATATCTAATTATTCTGAAGATTGAAAGTGCATTTGTGTTGTGCTTGCTGATTTTGGTACTTTATTTCTTTGAAATCTGCAGGGTCCAAATCCACTTTCATGTAAGAAGAAAAAGAGTCTTGTAAACCATCAGCTTCCTTCAAATCAGGTTTGGATATATTATTGCCCATCAAACTTTCTCATGAATCAAGTTAATTATGTGAACAAGCGAGTGGTGTAAAGTTCAAGTATAAAAAAAGAACTTGAGAGGTTGAGACAATACATTCAAATTTTCAATGTCTGAACTCTAGGCGCTAAAGTCTAATAAATCAAGAGGTACGGACACATAGAGGAGATGAGATATTTTGTTGATTCCTTCATATCTATAATACCGATAGAAACTGATCTTTTTTTTCTTTCCTGATAAATTTTCGTTTTAACTTTTAAATTGCTTCTTTTTAACTTCATGACTTTGCCCAGAGATTCTAACGGATGTGATTCTTGAAGCCTTTCTGCATCCTGCTGATTCCTTCTTAAATAGAGTCATTTCAAAGGTTGCTTAAGTGAGGATTTGTGTGTAGTTGGTTAAGAAAAAGAAATCACAACAATTAAGTTATATTTGCTAGCTATATTCACTAAATACATTTTAACTAGTCCTAAGGGAATTTCTGTTCTCTTATCTTCACTCTTGACCAAATCATTCCAACATGTCCACTGTGTCATCCCCACACTTCTTGGAATTCACTTCATGAACATTGGTTCTGTTTTCATTAATGAAGACCTATTTAAATTCATCAGGAATCCCTTTTAAAAAGGTTAGTAGAGATGAATGTATCATATCTTCATTTTGAATATGGAATTTAATGACTTTTGATCAAGTCATTGTAACAGCTACCACCACTGCATCATCTCCATGCTTCTTGGAATTCAGTGCAAGAACATTGGTTTTGTATCTTAATGAAGACCAGTTTAAATATATCAATTATTCTTCAAAAGAAAGAAAAAAAAAAAAGTCAGTAGAGATGAATGTATGGTATCTTCAATCTGTACAGGGAATGGGGTGAATTTTGTTCATTTAAATGTTTCTTTTTCCTAGCAATTATGCTAGCAAATATGGCTTCTATCTCAAAACCTACAGTTTCTTAGCAGCAGCATTGTTCTTAAGGCCTTGGATTGTTTAAATGCAGGATAAAAAAGATGGCGATAATGAAGGTAAAAAGAAAATTCGGAAAAGGAAAAGGTCAAAGAAGAGCATTGTTGGTGACACAGTCAGTTAGCAGTAGTACGATAAATTGGTCGAACTGTATAGGTTCATTTCCTTGATGCTGATAATCTATTCTTGTTGAACATTCATTCACAGCAGCAAGTGACCACAATGGTTGGTTGGGAATGAATTTCCGATCGTCAGTTCACAGTTACCTGACTTAAGAGTTTGTTTCAAGCGGAGGAACAATGTGTTTTTGTTTTCAACACCAAAGCATGTTGAGAGTACATTTCATTACATTTTAGATGACAGTCTCTTGTGATCATCATCAGTGCTAGTGTCAGTCAAACTTTGATGTAACCAATAGATATTGAAGAATTTTGATGTTTAATTCAATATGGATTCAAGGCTAATTGTGCATTGTTATTTTTGGGTTATGGTTTGGGATCTTGATTGGTAAAGGAGATAATTACGGAAGAGTCCAAAATAATTACCCGACCACTAGCCAGAAAGTTAGGAGTTTCATTCTTTTCATCATTTATCTTATTCATTTTTTCTTCAGTACTAGCAAACTCTCACATGCAACTCCTCCTCTAGTTTTGCTCTTGCTAATTAGATTTTTTTTTCTTTTTAAAAAATATATATACATATATATTTCTCCTACACTTGCTGCCCTTTGTTTCTTATACATCTTACGCAAAGATTTTAGTGATTTTGCTTTCTTTTGGTATGTGGAGATTAAAGTGAAAACGGACTATGATAAACGTCGTAGAAGAGCTAAGCATTCCGTTTCCTCCACGAGGAGGACAAATCTGGAGCATTCTACGTTCTTTCTGACATTGCGTCACTGCAACAATATGAAATTTATCAACCAAGGCTGGTAGCCCCTGCCTTTTAATATAAGCAGAACGGAATAATATGTTATACATTTATTGAATGCCAGAAACACAAAAAAGGGTTCAGTATTTCTTGTTTTTGAAACGTAATAATAAAACTATATGACACTGATGTTGAAGTGAAATGTGACTTTCTCTACAAACTATCAAGATTTACAGGGTCGATTGAAGCAAGTTACGACTTAATCTATAAGATACTAAGATGTGGTAAGTTATGCTAAATGATTGCTTAAGAGAGTAGTAATAATTCTTGAGACATATATTAATAAAAAAAACAATGTACACAAGAGTACCAGGGTACTCTACTGTAGAGGAGATGAAAACAAAAAACCTGAACAATAAGCAACAAATACACTAGTCCTCCCACATAGCAACACCAAAAGCACTAATCCAGAACGATTCATAAGCAGGCAATCAAAAGGAAAGCTCTCTTCCAACCTCCCTATCTGTGAGAAATTTTACTAACGACCAGGTTCCAGAACAATTTGGATCTTGGGTTACCACCGGGATGCATTCCGAGATTTGTAAGGAGCCAAGAGCCAATGAAGCCTCTGATAGAATTAATTGTCCTCCCCAACACCTCCTGATCAATGCTAATACGAGCTATTTGACTCTTCAGTAAGTTCAGCTTAAGCCTGGACATCAGGCAGAATATCAGTAGAACATTATTGGCACTACTTACATTATCCTCCTTACTCTCTAGTAGGAAAAGGGTATTATCAGCAAGCATGAAGCGTGAAAAGAGATCCTTATCCTTGCCCACCAAGAAGCCATGTACTGAATAACATTAACAAGCTTTGTCTGTTCTGCCTAGAACAGAAAAAGCATTAAACTTCTTGTGTGACCATTGGTGATAGTAGAGTAAGATACATAGCTGATACTGATCCAACTTCTTCCAAAATTTTCTCCCTCCATGGCAAGGTCAAATTGGCCTTAAATACCAGATCTTGAAGTTCTCTTACTATGTAGTCTTTGATGGCTTCATTCTCTAAAAGGATACCATCAAGAATCTATTTATTATGAACAGACACAAACTGAGATTCACCAATTGTCTTATGTAAAATTTCACATGATCTGAGAGAGAGTCTTAAGAGATAATCTTATACAGACTAGATACTAAGATGACATGACTATTAGCATGAGGTTGCTAGGAGTACCTCTTCTTAGCAACGAGGTAAATAAAAGTTTCATTTGTCTTAATATTAATCATGGTACTTCTATAAAAATCATGTATTGCATCCAAAAACATCACATTTCACGGTATCTCAAAGTTCTAAAAGAACAGCATAGTAAATCCATCCAGACAGGAAATTTTACAACCATCAGAGCTAAATCAACCAGACAAATCTTGTCCATGTTGAAAGAATGCTCCAACCAAGCATCATTTTCAACACTAATAGAACCAAACTCACCCTTTTGAGCAACAAAAGCCTCTGAAAATGGTTGATTAAAACCTCTTTAACACTAGCAATGTTAGCCACAAAAGAGCCATTATCCGTAGAGATGACAACCTTCGATCTCCTGTTACTAATACATGTATGAAAGAAGCTAGATTGGTGTCACCCTTATTGATCCACTGAATTTTGGCCCTTTGTGCTGCCATTTTTCTTTCATAGTTAATTTTTTTTATTTATAATTTTAAGGCAAAGATCATTCGGCTCAAACTTTTCCATCTCACAAAGAGCAATCAGGTCACCGGCCAGCATGTTCTGACCTATAAGAAAATAACAACACTCAATGAGCTCCTCAAGATCCTTCATTCTAATTTTCATCAAACCAAAGACTTCAGAATTCCATTCTTTGGTCTATTTAAGTTCCACCAACATTGGCACAAATTTCTGTCATCTTGACCCAACACAAGAATTTCATCCCGCCAAGATTCAATCAAATCCAAGAAATCAGGATAATCAAGCCAAGCATTTTCAAACTGGAAAGGGTAGGATCTCCCACAAACATAAGCCAGTATTGGATTCAAAATTTGATCATAAGCAAAATATTGGAAGACAAAACCTATTTCCTAGAAACTTGAGCTGAACTCAAAAATACTCAACTTTTTTTCAAAATATTGTGACATTCAAAATGCTCCCTTTTTTTCGTGTGGCATGGAACTGGAATAAAGTGTCGATATTGTACAACTCAATCCTCTGTCACAAGTCAAGAGGCCTAAAGGACCAGTCCAGATCAGAGGCAGTTTTAACTAGGAGTGGCAATTCATGTCATCGTGTCATAAATAGGTCGTGTCGTAAACGAGTCGTGTTATATATATTATAAATGGGTCGTGTCATAAACGGGTGGTGTCGTAAATGGGTCGTGTCGCAATCGTGTTTATAATCGTGTACCTGTTTATGACCTATTTAACTTTTTATAATCAATTTTTAAAATAATTTTTTATAAAAAATATTAATAAAAATATAAAATATATTAAAAATAAATTAAAATTTTCAAATATTATGTCTAAAAATAAATAAATAAATTACACTACCAACAAATTAATAAATATATTAATTTTAAATGAATTTATTTATAATTTATCTCTTAACTTATACATAATCGTATTAAACGTGTCATTTTCGAATTTATCAGGTTAACCTGTTTATGACCTGCATTTAGTCGTGTCTAATCATGTTTGACCTGTTTTGACCCAAACCCATTTATGCTTAACCCAAACCGGTTAACTTCGTGTCGTGTTCGTGTCGGGTTATCGTGTCGTGTCACAAATTGCCACCCTTAGTTGTAACAAAAGAAAGTTTGGAGGTAATGACAGAAAAGAAGAAAAATAATCCCTCAATCTCTCTACAAGAAAACAAGTTGCAGGCTTATAATTCTCAAGAGAATTTTCAAGAAATGGAAAAGTCTTGAAGGATTATATATATATATATATATATATATATATATATATAAAGCACTGATTAAGCATAACATTTACTCTTTAATACTACCATGTCTTATCAATTCATGTCAACACCAATCAGAACATCAACATCTACTCCTATTTACAGTTTTGTAAATATTAAGGCATAAGATTATCCAAGTGTATCCTTTGTCTCTACTGTTTGGCCCTTTGATCATGCGTCTTGACATGCCTAGAAGACTTGAAAACCTTTGTTTCTCTTTGATATCCCGTGTCTACCTGCTAAAGCATTTTGGCATAAGATCAGACCTTGAAACCCGAATTAATAGGGAAAACAAAACTAGAAGTTAAAAACAAACTATGAAATACCAATGGCATGTTGCACGCAATTCACGTGAGAAAGAAGAGTAAAAACTAAATAAAGTGACTCGACTCACTCAAACTTAAATTCAAAAATAATTTTGTGCAAGCAAGGATAAGGGAAAAAAATTCCCAATTCTCATCTTAGAAATGTTAAAAGAGGACTACGAGAAGTAGGTATTAATGCTGTTCTCTAACAATTGATATGTAATAAAGCTTCAGAAATCCATCATCAAACCTGCTTTCATACACAAATTGAAAAAGCAAAAAAAGGGTCCATTGCCAACATCAGTGGAGATTAGGCTATTTTGATCCACCCTCAAGAAAGATGAAAAACCATCCAGGCTTTCTAGCATCAAGAGATGCTAATGTCAAAGATTTTGAGATGCCGCTTCACCATTAAAATAACTGCAAAGTGAATATACATACCACTTACTGTACACTTACAATGGTCGTTCAATTCAATCTGATCTTAGGAGGGACGATGATGTTTTAATATTGCTGCCAGAAGCAGATGATGATGATGCTCTAACATTGCTGTCAGAAGCAAATGATAAATCTCCCAGGGCTTGGTGAGATATGGCAGACAAGGATGGTGCTGTAGTTGAATTTGCATGGGTAGAGACAACACTCACACTTCCACTGGTAGCACTAACAGAACCTTCTGTCGTGGCTTTAGGGACTGGTGGCTTATCTATTGCTACAATCCCTTCAAGCATTTGAACCACTTTACCCATTGTTGGCCTCATAGATGGTTGCTCCTGGATACACCAAAAGCTAACCGAGATCGCCCTCACTGCTTGTTCCATGTCTACATCGTTCTTGGTGAGTCTTTTATCAATAATACCTATAATGTTTCCTTTCTCAAACTCTTCGTATGCCCACATAGAATACTTCTTTCGACCTGTTTCTTCAGAGACTTCGAAGTTCCTTCGCCCACTAACAATTTCCAATAAAACCATTCCAAAGCTATAGACATCAGACTTGGACGTGATTGGAAGGTTTGCAAGCCACTCTGGAGCCAAGTATCCCCTAGTGCCTCGAACACTTGTTAAAGTTCGGTAGCGATGGTCTTTTGGATTGATTAGCTTGGCAAGCCCAAAATCTGAGACCTTTGCATTATTACTTTCATCCAAGAGTATGTTCTCTGGTTTTATGTCACAATGAACAATACAATCTCGGCACTCCTCATGAAGATATGTGATTCCACGGGCAGTTCCAAGTGCAGCATTGAATCGGGTGTCCCAGTCTAAGAATCTCTCCGATGTTCCTTCTGTCACAAAAAGGAAATTATCAAGAGACCCATTTTTCATGAATTCATAAACTAGCAGCCTGTGGCGTCCTTCCGAGCAAAAGCCAATCAGTCTCACCAAATTTAAGTGATGAGTACTACTTATAGTAGCTACCTCCATCCTGAATTGTTTCTCACCTTGCTCAATCCCTTCAAGTTGCTTCACAGCAACGACTGTTCTATTAGCAAGAATACCTTTGTACACAGCACCAAAGCCTCCAGCTCCAAGTTTTTCCTTGAACCCCTTGGTTGAACGCTGAAGCTCCTTGTATGAGAATTGAACAGGAGCACCAGAGGCATACTCGAGAAGGGCGTATTGTGCTGATAACCCCCCGAATTTGCGGTTGTTCTTACAGCACCAGAACCAAAGTCCACCTTCCAACAACATTAAACCCAGTAGAGTACACAAAATCACGACGACCACCACCCACGCACGCAACTTTACCGTCTTCTTTTCAAGTTGAGTTTGCAAAGACTGAGGTTGGTTAGGAAGAACTGGTCCACAAACCTTAACAAAAGAAGTGCTGGGAAGAGCAGGGGACTGATACCCACTGACAAAATTTGAGACTTTCAAGTAGCAAAGACCAGTACCGTCGGATAGAGAAGTGGATGCAACACAAGACGCCCCAACAAGGCAATTCGATCTGCACGCGGATATCCCAACAAAGAACACTTGAGATGATAACTCAGGTGGATAAGTAAGGAACTGAGAGTGATTCAATTGAAGCATGGTAGCACTACCAGGACAATCTCTAATCTCCACCTTCCTCTTACAACCTTTTCTACTGTCCTTGGGATCCACAAGCTCAAAATTCTCAGATGGGCAACCACAAATTGGCATAGAATCGTTATAACTACAGATACCCATATTCCCACACCACCCGAAAACCATACACTGATCTGCAACAGCAGCCCATCTCTCAGTAACAACCCCACTGCCCCTAAGGGAACTATATATCCTTAAATTCCCATCAGAATCAAGCCTTAAAAATCTAAGAATATCATTACCTTCCCCGTAATCGCTGCTATAAGCCATAACAACAGGAACAGAAAAAGCCGGATCGTAAAGCTGTAAAATCCCAATTGGCTGAAGCAGCAAAGTGGGGGAAGACGAACTTCGCGCAAACGACGAATTGCCATCATTCCAGTAAACTGTATCTTGATTCCACCTCAAAGTAAGATTACCCGTATTCCCCAAGACAAATGAATAAGGCCCAGATCGAAGAACCTTCGAGGTGGTGAAATTCTGACCGGGTAAGATGGTATCCGTCGGATTATCGAAAGTAGACCAAATAGTAGTCGACCCATTCGTTAACGCCAAATTACCTGACGGGTCTAGTATAGCCCCGGTGACACTACGGTTTGCAGTGTTGGATTCCCAAATTGTAGCACCAGAACCGTTGCTTAGCCTAAGATTGCCATTGGAAAGAAGCTCGAATCGGGCATTTGAGTCGACGATTCCAGAATCGCCGCCGGCTTTCCAAACTGGTATTCCGGTGTAAGTGATTGCCGCGATATAGGAAGAAGGATTGTTGTTAGAATCGGAGGCAGCAATGAAGCCAAAGGAGAAAGTTCCGTTGGAAGAAACCCAGTTGGTGGTGCTGGAAGGTTGTAAGAATGAGCCTAGAGCGATTTGTGCGGTGGCGAAGCGGCATAGAAGGAGGAAGATCGTCAGACCTAAGAAACAGCGAATCATCGGAACCGCTATTATGTTTCTCTCTCGTTCTGTCTTCATCATCATCTGCAAGCTGCTCGGCATGGGTGTGGGTTTGGAGGAGAAGATGAAGAAGAAGAAGAAGAAGAAGGGAAGACTTTGCACCTGTGTTGACCATGTTTTACGATGCTTGTTCGGTATTGGTGGATAGGTGTGAAAACGGAGATATTTTGTTGAGGAAATAAATAGATGGACCGAAGACGGACACATTTTGGTTTTGGTAAAGAATTAGAACTTTGAATTTACTTTTATTTGAATATATTCATGTTTCAAGTCCTCTGAGCTTTTTACATATAATTTTTAAAAATGACTTATAAATTAATTAATTTAAAAATAAAATATTTGTTAATACATTGATAACATAATTTTTTAATATTTTAATAAATTATTAATTTCTGTTTTGTATTTTATTAATTTTTTTAACAAATTAAATAGGTTAAACACAACTAAAATATGACTTTTTTAATTAATTAACTGTTAAATGTGTCTTATTTGGCTGATATATTTATTTATCATGTTGTGTTTGAGTTTGCATATCAAAATATAATTAGTAAACGTATTAGATTTAAATTTGTAGTATATATGTAATACTCGTTGTCGGCACCATTCGTTTACGCTTTAATAACACGAAATTTAACTCCTATATAACTTAAATAATTTTCTCAAAAAATTTTAAAATTTATATATAATTTTATTTTTAAAATAAAATAATAAAAATCAAATTTAACAGTGTAATATTATAAAAAAAATGTGTATAGGCATGTGAATATTAATTAGTTCTTGTGCACGAGTTTCGGAATTCAATTTTTAGAGGTAATATTCATAATAAAAACCAAACATAAGACTAGTTATATCATTTAAAATTGAAGAACAAATCAATGGAAGAAGATTATCGTTTACATAAGTGGTGTCGAATATGTCATTTTTAAGATAAAAATGTAAAGCAAGCACGGAACATTTGTGACAATGGGATTATGCTCGTAAATAGTTAAACAAATGACTTTAGTTTTTGAAGACAATTCTTATTTTTTAATTCAAGTCTATAAAAATAGTTGAAATTTTTTTTTAAATATTTTTTTTAAAAAAAATGAGTAATCACAGTAGATCTTATGGATAGAGAAGATTCCATTAGAGCAATTTGCCAAGTCAAGCCAGTTGTCTACAGGCAAAGAAGTGATTGACACTCTTGTAGCTAGATTGACCAAGTATACCACATAAAATAAGTTAAAGATCATATGAAAGAACCTCCTCATCTAGATGAAGCCAAAGGTTTTACCAAAGTTTTTCTAACTATTGGATTTTTGAAGGATGATTTAAAGTTCACCAAAAACAGTCCATTAGGAAAATAAAAAATAATAAAAAAAAGAACCATAGTTAAAGCTTGGAGAAGACAACAATTTACTAATGTTTTTCATTTCTATAAATCATTTGATTTTTGGATGCTGGGATGAAAAAATCATCAGGGCATCTGAACAAGGTTTTGCTTTTGCCGAAAGGAATTAGAATTTGTTCAAGTAGCCCAGTAAAAAACCTCATGATTAAAGGTTGGGGAGACCAAATTGTGTGCGAAATTTTTTTATTTTTACCAACTAAATTACCTTTTAGAGGGTTAATTTTTTTTTTTTTTCAATTGTAGCCTAAGTGAAAAACACATTCACCATGACAATGACATTTTCAAAAAAAGGTCATCTCGTTTGCAATTAATGCCACCTCATTTATTGATGGGCCATTGATTGCTCACCTCAAATGAGCCATTATTTCCATTCCAATGACATTTCTATATATATATTTTTTAATTTTTTTAATTTTTGTGGCGATCATTTAAATGAATGGATAGATATATTTAAATTATATCCGTGATATACGTTATTTATTGGAGCAGTTGAGTAATTGGTTTAATGATGTATGTGGTCGGAATAATAATTTTTTAACACTGGTGTTAGTCCAAGTGGGAAAATATAGATTTAGAGAAAAAAAAAAAGAGAAAAATGATATGAAGCAAACTTGTGATAGGGTAGCAGTATTGAGCAATAGTATACATACACTTAATTTGAAATATGTTTTTAAAATGGTTGGAATATCAGATTGATCAGTGATCAGTCTCCTCTCCATGAAACCTTACAGAGCTCCCAATCTAGCTAGGTAGGCTTCCAGCCGATTTCTATCAGAAGATTGGAACGTATAGTTGGAAGATTAGTGATGATTTTGGTAAAAAAAAACTTGGCGAACAAAGCACTTTGATGAAAGAATTAATGAGACCTTCTTCCTAGTTCTCATTCCTAGCCAAAGTGGACCCTCCTTCAAATTAGCTTTTCTACCATCCCCTATAACCTGATTACTAAGGTTATTGAGGCCTTTGTCCATTGCTCCACAAACTCATAAGTGATTTCCAATATGGATTTATTCCTAGATTTAGCACAGGGGTTGCTTACAGCTCAAAAAATTATGCATGTGATGAAGCATAACAAAGGTTACAGTTTATCATGGTAGGGAAGATAGATCTAAAGAAGGCTTATAATAGAGTCTCTTAGACTTGCCTAGAAAAAAACTTTGAGGTATTTTTAGTTTCCTTATTCACTTATTGATCTTAGCACGTGGTGTGTTCCACTGATGAAATTCACTCCCAACGCCATCCTTAAAAGATGATGAATCCAACGCCAACCTTAACAGAGGTCTCAAGCAAGAGCGCCCTCTTTTCCATATCTTTTTGTTCTACGCATGAAAAGATTATTTCATCACATCCTTGAAACAACAATCTTAGTTGCCTCGAAGCCAATTAAAGCCAAGGGGCAAACAAAATGCCCCCATAAAATGAACATTTTCTTTTCTCATTCACTATATGTATATAACGTAATTTTAATTGAGAGTTTGCAATTTCAGTTGGATCACTTCCTTGCTCAATTTGTGAATGATGCGTCAATCAAGAGGTGAACACCATCCATGTCCTAAGAGATAGTATCAAGGACAAACAATTTTCGAACATAGTTCTCGAGCATTATCTCCCTCAACATTTTTTCTCTACTTCTTTACATGACTGGCTAGAAGTTAATAGTAGACACGGTCCCACAGTCACTATTGATGATTCTTGCTTTTGCAACTTTTTGACAACTTTGTTTATCACTTGGAAACTTATGAATCAAAGTTTGAGTCAAGAGAGGACGCAAAGTTTGTCACAGTTAAGGAACTAGCGGAAAAATCTATATTCACACATGACCTCTACTTCTAATTAATACCGGAGGCCATGGCATGCTCCCTTCATCAATCTAGATGGGTAAATTGTTCTCTACTTAACCAAGGGTGGATCAAGATGAACAGAGATGGGGCTTTTGAAGGGAACCCCAGCTTGCTTTCTCTGGGGGATTGCTTTAATTAGGATGATTAAAAGAATATTGATTAGAGGGCTATATCAATATTATATTGGCATCTCTTCAAGCGTGGTAGTAGAGCTATGGAATCTCTCACGACGTTTTGCTTTAGCTTGGCAAAAAACCATGGACTTACCTTTTGGAGTCAGAAAAACCATAGACTTATCTTTTGGAGTGAGATTCTCTTCAAGTAATTGATCATCTTCATCTCTCACTGTCTGGTGTCAACAATTTCTTAGTAGACAACTGACTGTTCATCCGTAGCATGTGTGGTGTAAATTAGAAACCAATCCATCGACTATTAAGCAAATTTAGCAACCTCCTCTGCTGCCTCTTCCCTCAACTACACTTGTGCTTCCTCCTAGTCTCCATTAGCTTCTTCTTAAAGATGTTTGTAGTGTTTCTTTCCAATGGACCTAGTAATTGATTACTATTTTACCAATGAAAAAGAATGCTAACCAATGTTTGTTTACAGCGGTGGCCACAAAGCATTTTTGTCCAAAAAATGTATCACTTCAAGTATTTTCTTAAAGAACAAATGTATCACTTCAGTATTCTCCTTGATATATGCATATATATGGAAGAATCAACTCATGGGACCGCGCCCATCTTGGGAGAAAGAGCGAGAACCTAGCAAAGGTACTTTGCATGATATGGGCCACCGTCAGGGAATCAAAGTGAGAATGAAACTTAAGGTAACCTTTCTTCAGTGCTTGGTTCACTCTATCCTCACGTAATTCCTTCTCTTATTCTTTTTCAAATCAAATGCATTATCATATATATACTACTTTCTCTTGCATCGTTGTATTCATAGAAGAACAACTTATTAAACATCAAGAGTGAAAGTTCGTTAATCGAGACAAATTCTATGGCTTCAGACCTGAGTATACTCTTGATGACATTCATGTCTATCTCACTTCTGATTATTTCAGGTAAACTTTCTTACACTTTTTCAATTATGATTTTAATTAATGATCTGTTATTTATTCATGTATGTGTTGTATAGGCTTCGAATTATCAGAATCAGCCAGAGTTTTCACCATAATAAACGATTGCAAGGAGACAATATGGCCGGCCATTACACCGGGTGATAACTTTGGCGGAGGTGGCTTCGAATTAAAACCGGGCCAGTCCGTAGTTCTTAACGCTCCGGTGGGCTGGTCAGGACGGATATGGGGCCGAACCGGTTGCTCCTTTGACAGCAAAGGTAGCGGCTCATGCCAAACCGGAAGCTGCGGCGACAGCCTGAAATGTTCGGCCTCAGGGAAGACTCCGGCGACCCTCGCCGAATTCACCCTTGCCGCTTTGGATTTCTATGATGTTAGCCTTGTGGATGGTTTCAACTTGCCAATGGCTGTTAGGCCCATAAGTGCAAGTGGAAACTGCAGTGTTGCCGGGTGTGACAGTGATCTGAGGCAAAATTGTCCGTCGGAGCTGGCTTTGAAGGCCGGGGGGAAGACGGTCGGTTGCCGGAGTGCCTGTGATGTGTTCAACACAGATGAGTATTGTTGTAGAGGAACGTATGGAAATCCGGTGACATGCCAACCAACTTTCTACTCCAAACGCTTCAAAGAAGCTTGCTCAGCCGCTTATAGTTACGCATACGACGATCCTACCAGTATTTTTACCTGTTCTGGAACGGATTACGTAATCACCTTCTGCTCTAACAGGTCAGCCTCATCTTCCTAATATTTCCATTAAAGAGAATTAATACTATACTAATTCTATTTTTTGAGAAAAAATTGTAAGATATTTACATTAATAGCTTTAATTAAAAATTATAAGCTCATGAGATGGTTATTACTAATTATTTGTTATTGTCTATGTATTTGGTGTTTCAGGAAGCAACCTGCGTGTACTTATCACAATAAGAAGCTTATCTGCAGCGGATCACACAGCTTAAATTCAATTTCTCGAAAATGGTGGATCATTTCTATTATCCTCTCGTTCACATTTCTTCATCTACGCTTTGCCTCCTATTGAGCTCTTGTATTTGTACATATACTTCTCACTTCTCTCTCTCTCTCTCTCTCTCTCTCTCTCTCTCTCTCTCTCTCTCTCTCTTTTTTCTTCTTTTATTATTTCATTTATTTTTCTTTTTGCAAGATTGAAAAGAAGATTGCATGAAATTCTTCAATATAATGGAAAATCACTTGTAAACAAATCAAATCAATTGTAAAGGTGGTCATTAATTTGAGTACTATGATACTATTTATTTAACACATCCATTATGTGTATATGCATGTGTATGTGTGCTTAAATTTATTATTGTAAAGGTGATATGGATTTCTATGCTTGAACGTAATTCTATTAGATGTTTTGGGATACGTATAAATTGTTCATAATATTCAAAAAAGGTTAATATATAATAACAGAACAAAAATTAAAAATGTATATAAATCATTACTTAAATAGAAAATGTATGTAATGATACGGTATGATTTTACCTAAAGTATAAGTGTTAGTATTTTGTATTATAACAAATTAAAATGGATTAATGATATAATGTAAAGGATGAAAATATGTATGTATGTATGTATAATAAGTCTTAGAGGCATATACTTAGTCATGGATTACGCTCGTTTATTGTTGGAATATATCTTTAAAAAAATTACCCTCAAACAAGAGAGCAATTTTTTTGAGCCAAAACGAGACACAAAATAAGTAATATAATATTTAAGGTTTAAATTATCCCCAATGTATTTTAATTGAAATCTATTTTTTATTTCTAATAATTTTGATTTAGTAAGATTTTCATTCTGTAAAATTTTATTTTACTAGGAAATAATTTAAATATATATATATAGATATATTTATTATTTATTTATAATACTGGCGAGTCATTATTGAATCAGACTGCTTAAGTGTCATTACCATGATTAATTCGGAAGATTGGGACCTTCACCCTCAAGCGTGTCTCATTATAGATTGTAAGATGCTTATTAGGCGTCAGTGACAGATTAAATTGTAGCATGTTTTTCGAGAAGGAAATCAGTGTGCTGATTACCTTGCTAATTTGGCGTTCAGAAACACGGATGGGCTCCATATCTACATTAGATCCTCCTATGGGCATTATTGACGTGTTCTCACGGCCCTAGTGGCTAATTTTTCTCTATTAATCAAAAAAAAAATACTGGCATATATAAGATGTGATTGAATGAATGAAAAGTATATATTATATCTTTCTCTACCCTCTTCCCTCATGTCTTTTCTTTCATTCTTTCATTCTTTGCTTTTTTTTTTTTTTTAAATTTTTTTAATTCCTTTTTCTTAAGTTTTCCTTTTTGTCTGAAAATAGTTAGAGCTTGGAACTATGAGTGGTCAAGGGGCTTTTCATTGATCCTTAATTTGTTTTTTCTTAGCTGTGGAAATTTTCAAACTACATTTTCAGACACATACTTTTCAAACCACTGTAAATAAGCATTAGTCTAAAAATACATATTGTTCAAATTAGCTATTTGGACTACATTATAATATTTAAAGAATTTCAAAAATAAAATATTGACTATGGTACATATAACACATAAATAAAGTACAAATAGACACATACTGAAGTACTAAAAGTTTATTAACTCTCTAACATGTAACTTAAATATTTAACTAAAACTTATAAAAATGAGAAGATGTAAATGAATATTAAAAATATATTTAATTTATATGGTTCATTCAGTACTTTAGCTTTCATTTTTTTTTCAAATTATAAAATATAGTACTACTTAAAGTATTAAATTTATGTTAATTTAAGTTAAAAATATTTTTGATACTAATGCATACTTTTAGTTACAACTTTTTTGTGAGAAATATTTTAATCAAATATAATTAAAAGCTATAAAATTAAATTTGACATTAGGTTTTTTTTCTTTTTTAGTTTTTATTTCATACTTATAAAATCAGAATAATTCTTTTTTTTCTTAATCTTAATTACTATAATAACTAATAACAAAAATAACAGAGTAAACAAGAATAATAAGAGTAAAACACACGTCACTAGCTTAATCAAGCAATAAGAAAAAATTAATAGCAAGAATAAGAGAAATTAGGAAAAGAGAGAAATTAAATAAATGCCTATATTAATTCATTCCTGGTCATCTATCTTAATCTGGCATTCTTTTACCAACAAAGGGTTCGTTGGTCACAATCAACCTCAGAA
The DNA here is from genome assembly GCA_030144865.1 of Tinospora cordifolia. Taxonomy (NCBI): domain Eukaryota; kingdom Viridiplantae; phylum Streptophyta; class Magnoliopsida; order Ranunculales; family Menispermaceae; genus Tinospora; species Tinospora cordifolia. Next base: position 3,979 of record JAJIYU010004200.1, on the reverse strand, counting down.
AGGGACTGAAAGTTTATAAATTCTAAGTCTTACCCTAAATATATATTGATAAAAGATATAAATTTATTAAAGATTAATTTTAAAACAATGTTATATAAACATTATTTTAAGTATTTAATGTCGTAACTTATAATATATATTTATAATCATTAAATACATTCATACGTATATATATGTATATATATATATATCTAAAAATTATATGAGTTATTTATATAATTGTAGAAATACACGTCGTGTCATATACGATGAAAAGGTCCAAAGAACCACATTCTTGACAAGCAATAGTCAACAATCTACGTTGACTAGTCTTTTCTCTTCTCCGTCTTTCGTCCACCTTCTTCTCTCTCTCTCTCTCTCTCTCTCTCTCTCTGATATACATATCTATGGCCAGCTCGCAGATGATGGTAACTGAAAGGGAGAGACATGGCAGGTCTGAGGACTCACTGCTTCCCACTTCCAGCAATATTCTTACTTCCTGTTCTTCTTAATTCCCTTCTCTGTAACTTCGCCTTTGCACAAATCCGTCTCGGTTCAGTCCTACAACCTTCCAGCAGCTCCGACTGGGCTTCTCCCAACAACACTTTCTCCTTCGGCTTCATTGTTGCCTCTGATTCTAATAACCACCCTTCTTCCTATTCTGCTGCAATCACCTACACCGGAGTTCCCGTTTGGAAAGCCGGAGGCGATTCCGCAATCGTCGACTCAAATGCCCGATTCGAGCTCCTCTCCAACGGCAATCTCAGGCTAAGCAACGGTTCTGGTGCAACAATTTGGCAATCCAACACTGCCAACCGTGGTGTCACGGCAGCTTTACTAGACGACTCGGGTAATTTGTCGTTAACAAATGGGTCGACTACTGTTTGGTCTACTTTCGATTACCCTACGGACACCATCTTACCTGGTCAGAATTTCACTACCGGGAAGGTTCTTCGATCTGGGCTTTACTCATTTATCTTGCAAAACTCGGGCAATCTTACTCTCAGGTGGAATCAGGATGTGATTTACTGGAACGAGGGGCTTAATAATCCGTCCTCATACCGGAGTTTGTCTTCCCCCAGTTTGGTGCTTCAGCCAATTGGAATTTTACAGCTTTACGATTCGACTTTTTCTGTTCCTGCTGTCATGGCTTATAGCAGTGATTACGCGGAAGGAACTAACATTCTTAGATTTGTAAGGCTTGATTCTGATGGTAATTTAAGGATGTATAGCTCTGCTAGGGGTAGTGGGATTATTACTGAAAGATGGGCTGCTGTTGCAGATCAGTGTAGGGTTTTCGGGTGGTGTGGGAATATGGGTATTTGCAGTTACAATGCCTCTATGCCAATTTGTGGCTGCCCATCTGAGAATTTTGAGCTTGTGGATCCGAAGAACAGTAGAAAGGGTTGTAAGAGGAAGGTGGAGATTAGAGATTGTCCTGATAATGCTACAATGCTTCAATTGAATCACACACAGTTCCTTACTTTTCCTCCTGAGCTATCATCCCAGGTGTTCTTTGTTGGGATTTCTGCTTGCAGATTTAATTGCCTTGTCGCGAGGTCTTGTGTTGCATCCACTTCTCTCTCTGACGGTACTGGTCTTTGCTACTTTAAAAATTCAAATTTTGTTAGTGGGTATCAGTCCCCTGCTCTTCCTAGCACCTCCTTCGTTAAGGTTTGTGGGGCGGTAAAAGTTTAATGGAACACCTAAAGCACAGATGAAGATTCCCATGGCAATAAACTTGTGAAGAAAAGAACTTTCTGCACAATGGTTAGTTTGGAGCATGAATCGTTTCAACATGTGTTTTCTTTTTCATTTTTTTCATTTTTTTTTTCATTTCAGAATTAGTGACTAGCGCATTGGCCTCAAAAAGAAAGGAGATCGGCCAAAAATATCAAACAATATCTAAAAATTAAGTTTTGGTATTGAGATATTCGAAAATTTGTTGTTTACATTTTTCATAATTTTAAATTGAAATTTTATTTGAGCTTAACGTGGTTCTGAAAGCCCTTTTTAATATCAAATTTAGCTTTCGGTACCAATATTAATTTGAACATAAATGAACTACATATTTAAAATCTAAGTAAATGTAAAAATAATATAGTTAAAGTGGGTCAAACCCCCCTTTTAGTGTATATATATATATATCAAAATACTATTTATAATAAGAATCACATAGCTAGAAATGTTACTTACAGAATAGCTATTTTTTGTAATAAAAAATTTCAAAATTGACTTACTTACACATCAAATCTATCAAAAAGAAAAAAAAAGCTTGCAAAACCCCTTCTGTCACGTTTGGCCTTTCCCTTCCCTTCTGTGGACGTTGCCGTTCATTCACAGGATAGAAAAAAAATATACTTTTTGAAGCTGTATGCAAGTCGCACACGCATATAGAAGTTTGCTCCCAGAGAATCACACAGAATTTCGCGCGCCCTTAGGTAATATTAGCTAAAGGGTACTCATAATTTTTTGGTTGAAAAAAAATTAGAATTATGTTAATATATTAGATATTATAATATCTATAAGATATTATTAGATTATATATAAGATATTATATAATTATATTGTATCCAAAATATATTATTCTATATCTAAAAGATATGATACGGTATTTTATATTTTTCCTTTTTTGCTCTACTATACAACTATAAATACTCTACTTCACCATGTAAATTATTCATTCAGAATTGTAATAATACAAATATTCATCATGGTATCAGAGCGGGTCTAATTTTTTTTTTTTGGTGTTTAATTAGCTTCGGCGACAACGATCAGCATTGTTCCGATCGTACAACGATCAACATTGTTTTGATCGTACAGCGATAAGCATTGCTCCGCTCGAACCGATCACCACTGCTACCCTCAAACCGATTACGTCTGATCACTGGTTTCGATTGCTATCCGTTTCGTTTGTTACTGTGCCACTACCATCACTGCTGTTGTTTTCCTGCTGCTTTCCCGTTCGTTGCTGCCATTTTTCCGTTCGCTGCTGCTGCTTTCCCTTTCGTTGTTGCTGCTTTGCTGCTCTCCCGTTCTCCGTTTTGCACTCCCCTTCTGGGTTTCGCTACCGGCCCCCGCCCCCCCTGGTTCTGGATTTTTCCTCATTCTCGGCCCCTCTCCCTCCCCCCCCCCCCGCCCCGCCCCCCGATTCTCGGTTGTGCACCCCCTCCCCTTTCTGGGTTCCCCCCCACCCCACCACCGATTCTCGGTTTTGCCCCGCATCTTCTGGTTTTCGCGCCCCCCCCCCCCCGGCGGTACTTTTGTTTTTTTTTTTTTGCCCCCCCTCCCGTCTCGGTTTCTCTCTCTCTGATTCCCCCTGTTTCCGTTTTGCACCCCCACACACACCAGCGCAGTTTACGTTCCTCCCCCCCCCCCCCCCCCCCCCCCCCCCCCCCCCCCCCCCCCCCCACCCCCCCCCCCCCCCCCCCCCCCCCCCCCCCCCCCCCCCCCCCTGACCCCGTTTGGTCAACCCCCCCACCCCACACACACACATTTGACCCAGTTTCTCCTCCCCCCACACCCCAATTGACCGGGCTTAATTTTTACCCCTGCTGATTGCCCCTCCCACCCCCTATATATATATATATAATGGATTCGTGCAACGACATTATTCGTCCTATTGATACTATTTTAGATGGGACTAATTACAATATCTGGGCACAACAGATGTCTATTTTTCTTACAGGTCGTCGAGTGTGGCGTTTTGTCACAGGAGAAAAGACAGAACCTGTACAAGGTCCTACTGAGACTGATGCCGAGTTTGAAGAACGCCACGAAGTTTGGGCAAGTACTCATTGTAAGATTCTATCCTGGTTCATCAATACCTTCGTCCCATCTATTCAAATTCTTTTGCCAAAATTTCGTAATGTTCAACTTGCATGAAATATTTTGGCCAACCGATATAATTGCTCGAGCGATTTAGCTCTTCAATATCAGTTGGAATCTCGCTTACAACATTTAAGACAAGCACCAGGTCAGTCAATCTTAGATTATCACT
>JAJIYU010004199.1:0-24983 GCA_030144865.1 Tinospora cordifolia | reverse complement strand
TGTGGAGACTATCATTATCCTAGACATGTTTCTCTACTGAATTTCACAATTTATTTTCATCTTGTTTACCTTATTTTCTGAGTTTTAATCAATTTAATCATTTTTAATCTTGTCTTGATTAAATTGAGATCTTTACCAACGTTGGTGTTAAAGAAAATTCAATCACCATTTGTATTCCCTGAGGACGATACCCGGACTTTCCGGATATTACTACAAGCGATCTCGTATACTTGCGGGTCCGCTAACAATTGTTGATATAAAAATGTGGTATAACGTATGTATATATAACATATGAATAATTATGGAATAATGCCAATAATGATAGAGGTATAACATACCAACAAATGGATAATGCGTCAATAATGGTATAATACAAAAATAATAAGTGAATAATATATATATATAATATGTTGGGTTGTGTTGGTAAAAAATGCGGGGATAATATGTAAATAATACAGGGATAACATATGAATAAAATTCGGTCTAACATATGTATAACATATGAATAATCAATGAATAATGCGAGTAATGGTAGAATGCTAGTATAAAATAGCAAGCAATGGATAATGCATGAATAATGGTATAATGCAACTCATTATTAATCATAATAATAATATATGATTTATTATTATTATTATTATTATTATTATTATTATTATTATTAATGAATATATAGTTAGTAAAATTATGTAAGAATTTCACATTTTAAACATATTCTATCATATTTTATTAAAATAAATGCAAAGATTCTTTTTTCTGTAATAATGCTAAATGATCTTGTTTTGTTAAACTTTCTCAAATAACTTAATAATATATAATTTATGAAAATCCAAATTAATGCTTTTATGTAATAACATTGTTATTTCATAAATTGCAAAAATAATAACCTTTAACAGCAATAACTTTATAGATAATAATGATATTATTACACAATTAATGTTTTTATTTTAATAAAGTAAATAATTCAAAATAAGTAAAATAGCATAAGAACATTCTTTCAATACATTTAATATATTTATCTATGTTATATATAATATAAAATTTTTATATTAAAGCGAATTTAGACTTGAATTGAATTTTTTTACTTTAATCCATTTATTTATTAAAAATTTAGCTTTATCATTAAAAATTAATAATTTAGTACTTTTAACAATTTAATGTTAACTTAATCTAAAATTCCTTATACTGTTTTAAAATTTATAAATTTTAATATGTTTAATTTTTTAATTTTAATAATCATAATTTATATTTTATATTTTAAAATTATTTCCAGTTTTTATTTTTTATCCATATATGCAGCATGAATTGATTATGTTTACAAACTACTCTTGATAAGGGCATATCTAATCTATTACTTCATTTTTTTTTATTTCAGTTTGCTATTTTATATATATTTGCTATTTTATACCAAATATATGTATGTATATTTGGGTATCAGTTAACTTAAATATACATACATACATACATACATACATATATATATATATATATGATACATAAAATTATTTATATAATGGATATAGCAGAAATAGAGGGACAACAAGCAGAAACAGAGGAGCGACAATTTTATACTTACATTATTCGATTGTTATTTTAACATTATCCCACTACTTATATATATATATATGATACATAAAATTATTTATATAATGGATATAGCAGAAATAGAGGAACAAGAAGCAGAAACAGAGGAGCGACAATTTTATACTTACATTATTTGATTGTTATTTTAACATTATCCCACTACTTATATATATATGATACATAAAATTATTTATATAATGGATATAGCAGAAATAGAGGAACAACAAGCAGAAACAGAGGAGCGACAATTTTATACTTACATTATTCGATTGTTATTTTAACATTATCCCACTACTTATATATATATATATATATAATTATTTATACATACAATTACTTAAATAATTGCTTATATATGTAAATAATGTGACATACAAATAACATGGTATATATGTCGGGACCCCTTCTCTATGCTAAAGGCGGCCCGACCGACACAGTAGTCTGACGAACTCACTCACCACGTCGAGTTCGCCCAACCACTGTTAAGCCCTTTCCAATCTCAATCAACAGACGATATCAGAATAATTGGAACACTTAAAAGCAAAAGTAAACAACATACAAACGAAAGCATTTCATTACGTATTAGTTTTGTCCAAAATACATAAATGACCACTTATACACAAATAAGGAGTGACTAACCTCCAACTCAAAAGACCAAAAGAAAGGGGACAGAAGTCGTCCGAGAGTCAGGCAATCACCATGCCTTTCTTTTTATCAGCCATTGAAGAACCTGAAATAGGGATAGAGTAGTGAGTCTAAAATCCACATGGCTTAGTGAGTAGAAAGATCAGCATGTGTACCATAACCCATAGTATGAAAACAATTATAAATAGTGCATCAGTTTCAGAAAATATCTCAAATCCATGCTAATAAGAAAAACACATCCAAGCTAGGTTGACTCCACAAACCCAATCTATGGTCATTGCTTGAGTAGGTCCTGAGTTAGCCATACTAGCCACTTGAGCGGGTCGTGAGCTTGGCGTACTCCACGAATACCTTAACCCCTTGCTCGATCCTCAAGTGTCATGACTCAAGCGGGTTCATGAGCTAGGTGCACTGATTATATGCCATAACCCCTAGCGTTTGGACCTCAAATCTATCACAAACACATCAAGTACCCTGACCCCGATGCTCGACCCTCGAGCCTATGGTCTCACTACCAGTGTACATCTTCCAATCTCGAAACCAATAAAAGTCACTAGAAAACACCTAAGTCAAACTACTCACCTTGGGTCCTGTACACAGATGTCCTGTCGACAATCGGCCCAGTCTCGTAGTACTCTCTCAAATCTGTATCAATTAAACTCAATCTTAGTTCTATCCATACAGTGGTCTAATCTCTAATCTCACTGTCCCTACTTAGTTTTGATCGACCCGAGCCATTTCGGTCAATCGGTCAAACCTAGTAAACTCTAGTCAACTCTGGTCAATGTGTTCATCCTAGTCACTTTTGGTCAATTTGTGCCAAAATTTGGTCAACATAGGCCATTCAGGTCAAGATTGGGTCAAAAGGGTCAAAATCCCCAATTCCCATCACTTAGGCACATCTTTAGCTTATGGCCCTAACTCCGCAACAATTTTTTTGATTTTTTTGCGGCAATCTATACATCAAATTTGTGCCAAATTTTTCAGATCTGTTTTAGATTTCTTGAATCTTCCCTATAATTTTAAATTATGATTTTAGGACTTCATTTGATAGTGTTTTTAACTGAGATATCAGGGTGTATGTGTTCTTAGATTCTATGTGACAGGCAGTAACTGTTTGCCTAATTAAACCTAATTATCCATATCAAAATGCTCTAAAATTTGGTTCATATACTAGACATACTTAGAAATCTCTCCACCAAATTTCAGCTCAAAATACTAAAGTTTGGTCACTTAATTCACTTTCAAAATTTTTAGCTAAATTCAAGAATTCTGGGTTTTCTTCCTATCTACGCAGTAAATTTTCCAAATTTTCTGTGACCAATCCAACCATTGGATTTATGTAAAAATTTCCATATTTGATCTATTTTTCCCAAAAAGTTACCAAAATTTTACTTCACAATTTTTGGATCTCGTTTGATATGTTTTCCAATAGTGATTTCAAGATATTCGGTTTCCGCGAACGACATGTGACAGGTAGTCACTAAGTGCTCCAATTGACCTACCTTACAAATTCAGAATGTTCTGAAATTTGGCATGTACATTTTAGGCATATCCCAAGACCTTTTCACCAAATCTCAGCCCAAAATAATCATTTTTGGTTACTCAATTGAATCTTTACATTTCAGTCCTGAAATAGATTTTCAATTTCTTATTTTTTTTCTAAGCTTTTTAAGTGCTTAATTTCTCCTTTCTACAACATTGATCTGAGGCTTTTCTCTACTGGTTTTAAGGGTTCTCAGATCCCAGAACATTCGTCTACTAGATCTCATTCAAAACAGCAAGCAAGCATAACCCTAACCACTCTCAATTTAAAGTTTTAACATAGCAACCTAAGAAAATTTTCTAAGTCCAACATTCCTAACTAATAAGGCACATTAGTAAGAGAGAGAAGAGAGGGGGGGGGGGGGCACGTGCGTGGGTCGGCCTAACACCAGCCTGACCCGCACAGGCTGAGTGGCCTGTGCCTTGTGCAGCCCGCCTAGAACAGGCCTGGGTTGCCTAGGTCTATATATGTTGATATATTTTTTTCTTTTTTGTTTACTTTGCTTTCCTCTTTCTCATACACATATATATCCTAATTTTCACATTTTTTTTAATTATCAAAAATTATTTAATTCGCCATTTCTTGTAAAAAAAATCTCCAATTATACACCATTCCTACCATTTATACAATTATTTTCTCCAAAAATTCCATTAATTTCTCTAAAAAATCCATAATTATTCCAAAAATTCAATAATCAATTACAAAAACTATTTCTCTCAAGAAATCACATTTTTCCTATAATTCCACATATTTTCTCCTCAAATTTGTATTTTTTTGCATTATTACCATTTTCTAACAAATAATATAAAATTGAGAAAAACTGAGGTCAACCCTTGTATTTCCATTAATAATTTTAAAAAATACATATGTCGGACCCGAATATTTTTGTGTATCAAAACATGGGTCATCACAATATATATACATGATATACAAATAACATGGTGTGTGTATACATATATATATATATATATATATTCACGCATTATTCATATGTCATTCCCGAGCTTTTGCACCAAACAACCGGACAATCTTTATCCCCGCATTATTATTAAATTATTCTTCCATTATACTGCTATTCACACACATTATACATGAATTATTCGTTTGTTATGCTTCCATTATTCAATCATAAATAAAGTACATATATATATACATGTGCGCATGATTCGTTTATCCCTGCATTATTATGAAATTATTATCACATTATACTGCTATTTACACGCAGCGCATTATATATGAATTATTCATTTGTTATATCTGCATTATTCAGTTTTAAATAAAGTATATATATATATATATTCACGCATTATTCACATGTCATTCCCAAACTTTTGCACTAAACAACCGAACAATCTTTATGCCCGCATTATTATGAAATTATTCTTCCATTATACCGTTATTCACACACATTATACATGAATTATTCGTTTGCTATACTTCCATTATTCAATTATAAATAAAATACATATATACATATATATATATACATGCGCTCATGATTTATTTATCCCCGCATTATTATGAAATTATTATCACATTATACTGCTATTCACACGTAGAGCATTATATATGAATTATTCATTTGTTATACCTTCATTATTCAGTCTAAAATAAAGTATATATATATATACACACATTATTTAAGACTGAATAATGCAGGTATAATGTGAAAATAATATCATAATAATGCTAGGATAAATGAATAATGCGAGCACACATATATATATATATATATATATATGTATGTATGTATGTATACATTATTTAAAAGTGAATAATGCTGGTATAACAAACGAATAATTCATGTATAATGCGTTGCATGTAAATAGCGGTATAAGGTGAGAATAATATCATAATAATGCTAGGATAAACGAATAATGCAAGCATATATATATATGCTCGCATTATTCGTTTATCCTCTCATTATTATGATATTATTCTCACATTATACCTGCATTATTCAGTCTTAAATAATGTGTATATATATATATGTATGTATGTATGTATGTATGCGCACATTATTCGTTTATTGCTACATTATTATGAAATTATGTTCACATTATACCTCTATTTACACGCTTTATGCATGAATTATTTGTTTGTTATACTTGCATTAGTCAGTTATAAATAAGGTACATATATATGTGTGTGTGTGTGTGTGTGTGCACGCATTATTCGTTTATCCTCGCATTATTCATCCCAAATTTTTTTGTCAAACGACCAAACAATTTTTATACTTGAATTATTTAGATATTATTCTCACATTGTACCACTATTCACGCATATTTTTCTATTATTCAAATATTATACATGTATTATTCTTATGTTATACCCGAATTATTCATTCATAAATATCATACATATATTATACACACACACACACACACACACACACACACATATATATATATATATATATATATGCGCGCAAATCACTTCCTTGTGATTCAATTTTCAATTCAGGTTGTTTCCATTTTTGTGCCCTAATCTCTCTGTCTTTTTCGATTCAATTATTCATTTACTTGCTATTTCCACTATTACAATGAAGAACGAGTGTTCATCCTTTACCAACAAGACGACCGTAAATGTTGAGAACCAGGTACATCACACTCTTCCAAATTTTGTATTCGTATTCGTCTAAATGTGATAGTGAATGGTTGTATGGTTTGTTCAACTTTCTTTGAACTATGATATTATACTATAACATTTATTGACTGTTAATTACATAATAAAGTATAAATATGTTAAACTATTATAATTTTTATTCTGAAATAAAGATGTATAATGATGTTATATTCATTGGAATGATTATTCTAATATTATACACCTTTTTATTTTGTTATTATACACTTTTTCACATGTTATTCTGATATGTATACATCTGTAAGAATATCAGTATATTGTTAAACCTGAAGATAGATACTCAGCCAAGGTTGGGTGCCTAACTAACTTGAACGCAAGCAACATGTTGATCTACACTTTGACAAATTACCAGTTGTTCAAGTTCCAAGAGACTTGTTTTGACTACTTTCTTAATTTGAAGCAGTTGCTTTGGCAACCTCAGTTTGTTCATAACATATTGTTGAGAGATGTTGTTCAAGAAGACGAGTCTATTCTGGTCTTCAATTTTAATAACATTATTGTAAAATTCTCCGTAGTTCAATTTGCAATGATAATAGGTTTGAAATGCACCGAAAAAACCAGCAACATTACAACTGGTTTTGAGGGTAAAAATTTGAAGGATAAATACTTTAAGGGAGTGGAGAAGATAAATAAGAAGTGTATAGTTGACGCATTTACAAATCGGGTATGGGAGAATGATCATGATGCTGTGAAGAGTGCAGTTTTGTTCTTCATTAATTGTTTTTTGTTTCCTAATAAAATGGAAAGTTGGTAAATGAAGTTGATTTTGAACTTGTACAAACTGGTGAATATATGGACTATCCCTGGGGCAGGGCTCTTTTTGACATGACAATAGAATCCATGAAGAGTAATTTTGCAGCAAATGCAATCTGGCTGGAAGGTGGGAGGGGCAAATACCCGATTATGTATAGGTTTCTTGGGTTCTCAATCACATTACAAGTTTGGTTTTATGAGTGTTTTGTTGATAATGATGGTTTGTTTGCCAATTGACATATCAATGGATTTTCTTACATATTAAACTAGACTTGCATTGACATGTCCAATTTCAAGAGCATGGAGAAGGTGCTGAACAATTTAACCGTTAATAAGGTAATTTTTTATGTATTTGACAATATATTATACACAACATTTATATTATAATTGAACTATTCTTTATTGTCAAATTTCTTATGATATCATATTTGTCTATTTTCAGTTCAAAAATTTTGTAGGAAGTCCCAATGAACTACTAAAGCTATATATCGATAGCTAGATTGCAGAATAAAATGGAGGCCAACATCAATTTCTAGATTACGATGATTTTGTTGATCCCCCAAAATTTCTTTTGTCGCCTCCTATAAATAAACCTATTAGTGATGATATTCATATAAATAAATCTGCTAGAACCATGAGTATACCTGGAAGACAGTGCGATTGTTATAATGAGATCAAAATATGTTGAAAGAGGATTTTGATAAGATTTTTGAAGAAATTAATTATCTGAAATCCCTATTGTAGAAAGTAAATGTTCCAAGCTTTAAAACCAATGAATTTTTTTAGACTTTCATTGCACTATAATAATGATATGATAGTAGTATACCATTTATGTACCTACATTATACCATGAGTATAATATATTATATATTGTATGCTTGTTGTTATCTACTGTTTGATTGTGTATATTGATGTTATATCAACTGTATACATTCATTTGGCACACTAAAATTTTCAGTTCTCATGTAGAAAGATGATGTAAATGAAGTAGAAGACAATAAAGAAGAATTTGCTAGTAGCAAAAAATGTACTAATGTCGAAGTTGCATGCCAAAGTTTGATGGTATTGCAAGAGATTGTTAGTGATAGCGACAAAAAGAGGAACGTAATCTTCAACACTTTATTTGGATTGTAATTTGTTATTTAGATTTATTTTCATTATCTATTAATATTGTACATTTTCATGTTAAAGGCCGACTCAACAATAAGTGAAGGTGAGAGAAGGAAGAAAAAATCATCAATCCTGGTAAGATCATGAATATGGTTCTTTTATTAATTCAAGATTATGCTTTTGTAGTTTTTATGAATCTAATTGTCCTTAATTTATCTATTATTAGGACATATCTTGTTTAATTTCACTGACCCAGGTTACTAACAAAGATGAATCAAAATATCATGCACCTGTTGAATGTGAAGGAGAAACCACAATTGATGAAATTGTTGAGTCGGTCGTCAATGTTGCGACTTCAACTGTCTCTACTGGAGATCACACTCTACTTCTTCCACCTTTTATAAAAGGGGGAGGCGTCTTGCTAGAGATAAACATAAAGGAAAGGAGATTGTAAAGGGACGACTATCCTCCTTAGACATCTGTCTACTTGAAGATATAGATGGCAGTGTTGTAACTGAGTTTGATGAGTGGATTCAAAAGGGTCAGCTGAAGCACTCAAAGTAAGTTTTCTCAAAGATCAAGTTTGCATTTCGAATATTGTTGTTATTTATAATACATTGATATTAACATCTATCACATTTTTTAAGTCAAATAAAGTATACCATGATCGTGAGAACAATCTGAATCCAGCTTTTGATTTTTCAATCGTTGATGTCACTGATAAGGAATGGTTTTACATATTGATCACCCTAGGCTAGCCTATCTCCTCCTCTATAAGTTTAATATTTTGAACTTGATGCTTACAGATATTATACTAATAATATACCAACATGATACCAAAATACAGGGTTTTGGACACTTTGTAATGTCTGTATACACATATTATACTAATATGATACCAATTTCACTTATATATTCCATGTCCTTAAACTATGTTATGTTGTTTTGTATACATATTATACTGATATGAGACCAATATCATCTATGTAACATGTTCTTAAACTCAGTTATGTTTATAATTTTAGTATAATGAGATGTTATACAAACAACATACTTATTATGTTTTGAATGTTTCATGTTTATACAATTTTTATTCATGACCTAAATCTTTTATTGTAATTTAAAAATTTTGTATTGGCTGCATGTAAATGTGATGTTCTATTATTTGCGCAAGAAAAGCAAGTATGACGAATCGATTAAGATAAAGTGTATAACGATAGACAACTTTTTCGATCAAAAGTTGCAGTCTATTTATGGTAGATTCGAAAAAGGGAAGGATGCATCTGTGTTAGGGGATGAGATAGTAATTATGAAGTATATTCAAGGGCACTACATGTACTGCAACACTCCGTGGTCTAATGTTGACTACGTCATTTTCTCTATTAATGTTGTGGCTGTGTTCCACTAGATACTAGGTTGCATCAACATTCACGAGGATTGCATATATGTTTACAATTCCCTGCGTACTCCTACTGTTGATGTTGCGTCAATGGAGGCAGTTAAAGCTTAGTCCACCATTCTTTCTTTTTATCTTGAGACCATTGGATTTTACAAATCGAAAGTTGACCAAAAGGATAGACCTGAGAAAGAGTCATTCAAGGTGCAAGTGGTTGATAATCTATCAGAGCAAGATGAGCGTGATTGTGGAATGTTCATGTTTTATTTTGCTAAATGTTTTGCCACCAGAAAGAAATTTTCACCTAATTTTGATGTGGTGAGCTACAGGAAAAGGGTGTTTCTTAATCTATACTAGCATGGTAGAATGAAGCACAATGAAGGCACCAAGAGTTACAATTAAAGATCAAGTCGATTCAATGTTGACTGTAGGATCCAATCATAGTGGGTCTTAAGGAAGTGAAGAATGAAAGAAGCTAGGCTGTCATATCTTGCATCACAGTTTTCCAAGGACAATGTGTAATACCATTTTTGATATTTCAGATATGTATCATTTGAACACGATTATGGTTCATTTATAACAATCTCAACTATTTTTCATTTGAATTTTGTCATTTTATTTTGTCTTCTGGGGTAGATTGTTTTATTTTTTACTCATCTATGAATCATGTTATTCATATATGAACTTTATTATACTGATTTTATTCGAAAATGATACAAGTGATCAATTCACGGTTATTCATACCATTATTCACGCATTACACCACATTTCACGAGTTATTACACTGATTTTATTTGATCTTTATCCCTATATTATACCACATTTCACAGGTTATTCATACCATTATTCACGCATTATTCGATCGTTATCGCTAGATTTTTATATACAAATTATTCGATCTTTATCCCTATATTATATTACATTTTAAGGGTTATATATATGTCATCATACACACTATTCGATCGTTATCGCTATATGTTTATATACGTATTATTCAATTTTTACCCCTGCATTATACCACATTGTGCGGGTTATATATACCATTATTCACGCATTGTTCGATCGTTATCACTAAATTTTTATACGAGCATTATTCGATCTTTATCCCTACATTATATAACATTTCACTGGTTATTTATACCATTATTCATGCATTATTCGATCGTTATCGCTAGGTTTTTATACATACATTATTCGATATTTGTCCCTACATTATACTACATTTTATTGGTTATATATATATACCATCGTTCACGAATTAATTAATTGATTGTTATCGCTAAATTTTTATACGTATATTATTCAATATTTATTCCTACATTATACCACATTTCATGTGTTATATATACCATATATATTATTCACGCAATATTCGATCGATATCCCTACATTCTTATACGTGCATTATTCTAGCATTATACCACTATTCATTGGTTATACTATTATTCGCACATTATTCAATCATTATCCCTACATCTTTATACACACATTATTCGATCGTTATGCCTATATTATATCATCATTAACAGGTTATACCATTATTCACGCATTAGTGGTATTATATAGGTATAACATATGAGTAACGTATGTATACATATAACTTAATCCATTTACAATGGTCAAATAAAACATTGTTAGAGACCGCTATAGTCAACGTTCACGAATGAATGTTGTAATAACTTACGTTCTTTTAACAACAATCAACTAACAAACGTTGTAAAAGGTGTCATTCAACAAAAAACAACTACGATTGTTATAATAACATAGAACAACATTCGTCTGCTCGTTGTAATGGCCTTTTCAACAACGCTCCCATGGTAAACATTGTTGTACACATTTTACATAAGTGATTTTCCAACAGACATTTTATGAACGTTGTTGTACGCCTATTAGAATGGTCATTGAAGCACGTTATGGAATTGATGTTGTTGTATCATCAATTTCTTGTAGTGATCCATTAATATTGTACATTTTCATGTTAAAGGCTGACTTAACAATAACTAAATGTGAGAAAAGGAAGAAAAAATCATCAACCTAGTAAGATCATGAATATTGTTCTTTTATTAATTCAAGAATATGCTTTTGTAGTCTTTATGAATCTAACTGTTCTTACTTTATCTGCTTTTAAGACATTTCTTGTTTAATTTCACTAACCCAGGTTGCTGACAATGATGAATCAAAATATCATGCACCTGTCAAACGTGAACGAGAAATCGCAATTGCTGAAATTGTTGAATCGGCCGTCAATGTTTCGACTTCAGTCGTCTTTACTGAAGATCATACTCCACTTCTTCCACCTCCTATAGTTAATAAAAGGGGAAGGTGTCCCACTGGAGATAAACATAAAGGAAAGGAGATTGTGAAGGGACGACTATCCCCTTTAGACATCTATTTGCTTGAAAATATAGACAGCAGTGTCGTAGTTGAGTTTGATGAGTAGATTCAAAAGGGTTGGTTGAAGCGCTCGAAATAAGTTTTCTTAGAGATCAAATTTGCATATCGAATATTGTTGTTATTTATAATACATTGATATTAACATCTATCACATTATTTAGGTCAAGCAAAGTATACCATGATTGTAAGAACAATCTAAATCTAGCTTTTGATTTCTCAATCGCTGATGTCACTGATAAGGAATGAATTTACACATTGATCACCTCAAGCCAGCTTATCTCCTCCTCTATAAGTTTAATTTTTTTGCACTTGATATTATTGCTTACAGATATTATACTGATAATATACTGACATAATACCAAAATATAGGGTTTTGGATACTTTGCAATGTTTGTATACACATATTATACTGATATGATACCAATTTCACCTATATATTCCATGTCCTTAAACTATATTATGTTGTTTTGTATACATATTATACTGATATGATACTTATATCATCTATGTAACATGTTCTTAAACTCTGTTATGTTTACTATTTTAGTATAATAAGATGTTATACAAACAACATACTTGTTATGTTTTGAATGTTTCATGTTTATACAATTTTTATTCATAACCCAAATCTTTTATTGTAATTTAGAAGTTTCGTATTGGCAGCATGTAGATGTGATGTTATATTGCTTGCCCAAGAAAAGCAAGTATGACGAATCGATTAAGATCAACTGTACAACGACAGAAAACTTTTTCGATCAAAAGTTGCAGTCTATTTATAGAAGATTCAAAAAAGAGAAGGATGTATCTGTGTTAGGGGATGAGATGGTAATAATAGAGTATTATTCGATCGTTATCGCTATATGTTTATAAGTGAATTATTCAATTTTTATCCTTATATTATACCACATTTCATGGGTTATATATACTATTATTCAGGAATTATTCGATCGTTATGGCTAGATTTTTATAGACACATTATTCGATCTTTATCTGTATATTATACTACATTTTGCGGGTTATATATATCATCATACACGCATTATTTGATCATTATCGCTATATTTATGCACGCATTATTCGATTTTTATCCCTATATTATACCACATGTCACGTGTTATATATACAATTATTCACCCATTATTCGATCGTTATAGCTAGATTTTTATACAAGCATTATTCGATCTTTATCCCTATATTATACAACATTTCACTGGTTATTTATATCATTATTCACACATTATTCAATCATTATTGCTAGATTTTTATACACGCATTATTCGATATTTATCCCTACGTTATACTACATTTTACTTCTTATATGTATAAGATCATTCACGAGTTAATTATTCGATTGTTATCGCTAGATTTTTATATGCGAATTATTCAATATTTATTCTTAAATTATACCACATTTCACGTGGTATATATACCACATATATTATTCATGCAATATTCGATCTATATCACTACATTTTTATATGTGCATTACTCTAGCGATATACCTACATTATATCACTATTCACGGGTTATACCATTATTCACGCATTATTCTATCGTTATCTCTACATCTTTATACGCACATTACTTGATCGTTATGCCTACATTATATCACCATTCACAGGTTATACCATTATTCACGCATTAGTGGTATTATATAGGTATAACATATGAATAACGTATGTATATAACGTAACATGTTTACAATGGTCAAACAAAACATTGTTATAAACAGCTATAGACAACGTTCACGAATGAATGTTGTAATAACTTACATTCTTTTAACAACAGTCGACTAACGAACGTTGGAGAAGGTGTTATTCGACAACGAACAACTACAATTGTTGTAATAACATACAACTACAATTGTTCTGCTCAATGTAATGGTTTTTTAAACAATGTTCCCATAGTGAAAGTTGTTGTACACATTTTACATAAGTGATTTTACAACAGACATTTTATGAACGTTGTTGTATGCCTTCTATTAGAACGATCATTGATGCACGTTATCGAATTGAGGTTATTGTATCATCAATTTCATGTAGTGTAAATAGAAAAACAAAAGCAAAAAAAAATCAGATTTTTGGACCGCACAGGCTCATGGCCCTCCAGGTTGGGTCGGTGGGCTTGTGCCAAAGCATAGGGTGCGCAAGCCACTGGCCTGCGCAAATTCAGCCCAGGTGATGGGCTGGCCTGCTCACCTACCACCACCTGGGCAGCCCACGCACCCAACACAATGCCCCCCCCCCCCACACCCACCAACCTTTCTTCATGATTTTCTCTAAAATTTTCATAAAAAAAAGCAGAAAAACCCCCTTTCTTCGTGATTTTCTCCGAAATTTCCAGAAAAACCAACGAACTCATAGTTTTTGAGCCATGGTTTTGCCATCCTTTCAACTTCCTAAGCAAGCCAATACATAGTGCCAACAAGTCACCTGGCATGGTAGCTCATGGGGCATGTGGATAGCCACGTGGCACTCCCATTTGTCATGCAAGACTACCTCAACATGCAACAAAACCCCCATATTGAGTAGAACTTCCATTTTTCAGCTCCTGTAACCCATATTCCATAGTTCATTTCTCCCTCAATCTGTATCCATTTTTAGTGATCTAGGGCTCTTTGGAAAGTTGTTACTCCCCTCTACAACGTTACACAAGCTATTGGTCGAAGTTTCCATCCATCTAAGGCTAAGACGACCACGAAAAGGTGTTGTTGGACATTGTTGCAGCTAAAAATCTACAGAAAACTGTGTTAAAACAAACTTCAAGGGGGTGATTCCCAACCCATCCAAGATCCATTCTTGAGGTACAACCACTTATTATTCTTCCTTATCATGTATATTTTAATCTCCAAGTAATAGAAAATGGAAACTGAGATCCTAATCACGTTTTATAGAGTCTTGAAGTTGACTAGTTGCTCATTGTTTCAGCAGGAGATAGTTCTTGAAAGTGTTTTTGAGGCATCATTTGAAGTGGCTAGGGATATTCATTTGGACTGAAATTTGAGGTGTTTTAAACCTGACACCAAAGGCTACAAGAAGGTATAAACCCCAACCCCTAAGCCTCTGTATGCACAATTTTATATCCATGCCAAGATGCCTAGTTACATACAGATTTCTGGTACGTAAAAAATATTTTAAACTGCTAATATATATGTGTTAAGTTGTAGGGTGAATTTAGGAATGATTATAGCCATCGTTGCTTGCTGTTTTGAGATGAGATTTGAACTACCAATATTCTAGAATTTAAACTATACAAAATATGTATCATAAGACCTCAAATCTGTAGAGCAATAGATATGCATAGGCACTTGAAAAACCATAGGAAATTTGAAGTTTTGAACAATTTGTTACATAACAGAAAAGTAGGAGAGCAGTTGACTAACCAAAATAGGTATTTTGAGCTGACATTTGGTGGAGAGGTCACTATACATGTCAAGATTATGTGTACCAAATTTCAGCCCAATCTGAATTGGGTAAGGGGGTCA
Organism: Tinospora cordifolia; assembly: GCA_030144865.1. Taxonomy (NCBI): domain Eukaryota; kingdom Viridiplantae; phylum Streptophyta; class Magnoliopsida; order Ranunculales; family Menispermaceae; genus Tinospora; species Tinospora cordifolia. The sequence continues at coordinate 9,428 of JAJIYU010004199.1, read as the reverse complement.
ATTGATGCCCCGTTTGACTTTCCGTCACATGAGATACGAGATTCCACAGTCCCTGTTAATACACTTAGAAACCATAACAAATGATGTCCAGAAATAAGAATCTAAAATTCTGGTGAAGGTTTAGGTAGTGTAGATGAGATCTAAAAATTTTGCATGAATCTGACTTACGGATTGATCAACAAATTCACTACGCAAAGAGAGCAAATGCTTGTATTTGGGCTAAGTGTTGATATTTGGGAATTTTTTTTAATTGGGTCAATTTTGACATAACTTGATCCAATTGGACCCAAATTGACCAAGGATAACCAAAATTAATCACGTTGACCAATTTTGTCCAAGTTTGACCCATTGACCAAGTTTGACTGATTGACCGAATCGGATTTGGGTCGGTTGAGACTGATTACGGATAGTCAAGTAGAGAATCAAGCCACATTTTATAAAGAACTGAAATTTAGTTTAAATAATGCAGACTTGAGTGAGCACTGCGGGACTAGGCCGGTTGTTGATGGGACATCAGTGTGCAGGACCCAAGGTGAGTACTTTGATTCAGGTGTTTGTTATGATTTGTGTTCCTTGCATGAAATTTGTGTGAAATGACATGGTTTAAATGCTTTCATGAGGTTGAGATATATCTGAATGATTTTGAAAAGTGTAGATGTACATGGGTAATGACACCGTAGGCTCAAGGGCCGAGTGTTGGGGTCAGGGTACATGATGTGATTGGGATTAGACTTGAGGGCTGAGCGTTGAGGTTAGGACACATGATTAGTGTGTCTAGCCTCATAACCCGCTCGAGTCATGGTACTTGAGAGCCGAGCGTCGGGGTTAGGGTATTCGATGAGTACGCCTAGCTCACGACCCGCTTAAGTGGCCAATACGCCTGATTAAGGACTTGCTTGAGCGATTGACCATAGGTTGGGTTTGTTGATTTAACCGTAACCTGGGTACAATTTTTAACTGACATGCATTTGAGATGTTTTCAGAAACTATTGTACTATTCATAACTGCTTTTATACTATGTCATGCATTCAAATATTATATCATTTTCACTGCTCATACATACATGCACTATTTTGGAATGTTGGTTATGGTTAACATGCTGGTCTTACTACGGACTGAGCCACGTTGATTTTAGGCTCACTACTCTACTAATATTTCAGGTTTTTTGATGGCCAATAAAGAGAAAGGTGTGGTGATCGCCTAACTCCTTGACAACTTTTGTTCCCTTTTTCTTAATCCTTTTGTTAGAGGTCGGTCATTCTTTTTTGTATGTTTGTATATGTTTGGTCAACTGTGTATTTTGGACAAGGCAAATATGTAATATAATGATCATTCTTCGGACGTTTGTTTACTTTTGTTCTAAGTTTTTCAATTATTCTGATATTATTTGTTATATGAGCTTAGAGAAACTTAACAGTGGTTAGGCAAACTTTACATGGTGAGTGAGTTTGTTGGGCCACTGTGCCGGTCGGGCCACCCTTTGGCCTTGGGAAGGGGTCCTGACATTAATTAATATAATTGTCATAAAATCACATATTTTCATTTATAATTCATTAATTCATACATAAAAATATATGTCGAACCTATCGACTCAATGTCCAAAAAATGGGTCATTAGAATAACGACTAATACGTGGGTAATCACTAAAATTTTTCATTACTTAAGCTACATTCTTACTTTTAAATCATAACAAATGTCTTTAAGTTAGAAGGATTGTAATATCTCATACTCTTAATCAAATATCCATGTAACTTATATATGTATTTCAATGACTATAGTTTCTAGATAAGAACCAAACATACAAGTATGACAATGTGTGAGGTAAAGGAAGCAAATCTCCAAATTTCATATTATGATTGTCGAGGCCCCTTCCCTTGACCGAAGGGTGGCCCAATCGGCATATTGACTCGACGAACTCACTCACTATGTCAAGTTCACCCAATCTCTGTTAAGCCTCTCCAATTTTAACAACAAGTGATATCAGAGTAATTTAAAGATTTAAGTGCAAAAGTAAGCAAACATTACAGAAAATTATCATTTATATTATAGATTGTCTCGTTTCAAAAATAGACAGCTGATCATTATTTACATATACAAAAATAACCAACCTCTAACAAAAAACCAAGAAATAGAAAAGGAACCGCTAAGGGACTACTGTAATAATCCAAAATTTTGTTAAATAATTAAAAATAAATAAGTTTAAGAAAATTAAATGAAATAAGTCAAGTGAAATAATTTCAAGATTTTAAGACATCTTTGGGTACAAATTGTGGATTGGCAAATGAAAAATAATATATATTGGACATATAATATAAAATAGACAAATAAGACCTTAATTTGATAATTAAATGAAAATCTCAATTTAGTAGAATTAATTATGAAATTTAAAGAGTTGCTTATGAAATTAAAAAAAAAAAGAAAAGAAATAAAGTATACACATACACACACAAACACACACACACACACACACACACACATATAGGTTAATGTGTGTATGAATAATATGTGTGTTAGCATAATGAATGTTAATACTACATATTATAGGAATATGTATATAGAGAAATTTACATAATTGAATAAAAATGTAGTATGCGTGTATTTATTTAAAATAAATAAAACATTATGTAAGTATCAATTTATAATTACATAAATGATTATCTGAAAATAAGATATGAAATAAATAAAAATATATGAAAATAGAAAATATAAATTATTTAATTATTGGCATTAAAAATATTAAATAAATAGAAATATATCTAATAAATACAATATTAAAGAAATAGAAAAGGGAAAATATTAGCAAGTCATTAAAATAAAAGGGAATGTGTAAAAAAATCCATGTTTACGTCAATTAGAAAGTGTGAAATTGGCAAATTTTGGATAATAGCAATATTAGAAAGCAAATTGATAATTAGAAACTGCATCCAATGGTCCAAAACCAATCTGCACAATCCAACGAATGAAATCGAAGCCCAAAACAGCGCTCAAGAACACCGGATCAGCGTAATCCAACCGCCTAGATTCGATCCGCCTGATCAGATGGACAAGATCACTTTCGTTGATCACGAACCAGATTCGAAAACTGCAATCGATGATCATCCAACGACCAGGATTTGTGTTCACGGTAAGATGATCATCTGGTGCTGCAGTCGAGGTGCTTCTGACGGTGGAGGTCAAAGCCGCGTGGTTAATCGCGAACGGTGCTGCGCTCGAGGACGATCGAAGGGCTCGAATTTGATTCCTTTTCGGTTGAAGATCTTAGCCGCTTTGATGATCGTGTTGCGTTCGAGGAAATCCAGCGGCCCAGCTCAGATCAGATGCATTGATGTGTTTGAAGACGATCTGACGACCCACGACAAGTTTGTTAATCTTGATCGTGATCTGAGCGATGCGATCGAGGATCATCAAAAGCCCATGATTAAGCTCTGATTAAACTGAGATTAATAACGAAAATAATCTGAAAAAATTTTTAAAAAAATCCAAAAATTGTGTTTCTAAATTTTCCAAACACACTTGCTATTTTTCTATACTTGGGGGGCACGAAAATTTGAATAATTAACAAGTTTCCTACAAGGAGAACACCAAAAACTGACCATTCTACACTATTTTGAACTCTATATAAAGGACCCCTAGTGTTCACATTGTTTTCATTCCAAATCAAGAGCATAATAGTCCCTCTTGACTCTCTCTAGCCTTCTTCTTGGCAATCTCCTCAGTTCTTGAGTAATCTTGAACTATTATTGAGTGTTCTTCAGTGTTCTTGAGTGTTTGGAAGTTTTGAAGTAACGAAACTCTGCCGGATTTCAGAGGTGTACAGAAGAGACGTATTTAAGGTTGAAGTGATTTCTAACTTTTACTTCTTTATTTTAATTTGAATAATTCTTGCATGTGTGATGATGTTTTGAAGTTGAATGATTGAATACATGTTTTAAATATGCATGCTTTATTTATTTGATGTGCCATAAATATACATGTTAAGCATGTTTAGAAATCAAGAATAATGATGCATGATATGCATGAATTGTGCCATGAATAAATATTTGATGGTTCATGTTATGTACATGTTGCATCGATGGTTTAATCCAATATTGTGTGTTTTATCACAAAGAAAAAAATTAAATAATGATTCAATCCATATACCGATGCGATGATGGACTGCATAGTGTAATCGTGTGTGTTTCACCCATGATCCGACTTGTCGACTTACCTTTGATGATTTTGAATTGGGTTTCCAAGAGTGTCCCACTTCATAGATATTGGGTTTGAGTTTCTAAGAGTGATTCTCTCTCCCAACGATGTGGAACACAGAGATTAAACTCTTTCGGTCCGAATGTCAACCATAAACAAGAAATTTGTTTGAATCCCCTAATGTACAAAAGCTTTTCATATGCTTAGTTTGTTTGAATTGAAATAATGATTTAAATGTTTAGAAAGATCTACTGGGCTATGTGCTCACCCCTTCCTTCTATTTTTCAGGTAATTGAATTACATGAAGACCATGAATATTAGTTAGGTTCTTTTATTTAAAAATGTTTTCAAATTTCTATATAAGGGCATGTTGCCCAAGTTTTGAATCTTCTACTGTAATAATTTTCTTTAAGTTCAAATTATGTACTCAATTTTATTTAATTAATTGAGTTTATGAATTTCAGTTATTTCTTGTATTATTGCCTTATTAAATTTTTAAATTAAAGTTATGTATTGTTAAATACAATCAAGGCATAAAATAATTGAAATAGAAAGTGATGCAAGTTGTATACTTGTAAATGTAACACTGGCCCGACTTACCATTTGGTTTAGTCCACTATCAAAAGAATGGTGGTCATGTCCAATGCTTAAAAATGCGGGGGTTAGGGTGTTACAACTAGGCTATCACTACGCCTTTCCCTTTGTCAGCCACCAAGGAACCTGAAATGTTAATAGAGTAGTGAGCCTAAAATTACAACGTGGCTCTGTGAGTAGCGTGACGACCCACATTTTTTACATCGGATTGACGGATCCGACATTTATGTACTCCATGTATTTTCTGGAATTTTAATGAGAAAATACAAGATTTTTCCCAAAATGTTTTCCAATTTTGGATTACTTATTAAAGAAAATGAAAATAATTTAAGAAAATAAAATTTTAAGGAGAAAACACATGAAAGTATTAGAAAAATGTGTTTTCTCGAGGAAAATAATTTATTGGATTGATTTATGAATTTTTAGAACAATTATTGGATTTTTGAATGATAAATAGAGTTTTTGGGAGAGAATTATGATTTTTGGAGAAATTATTCAATTTTTTGAGAAATTAATTGAATAAATGTTGAAATTGTGTATAATGTTGGTATTTTGATGAAAAATGATGAATTAGACAATTTATAATTGTAGAGGACGAAAAATGCAAGATTTCGATATATAACACTTATATATAAATATGTATATGTAAAAGAAAAAAAAAACAAAACAAAAAATAAAAAAAAAAATCGGCGCACGGGCCAAATTTGGCCCATGCGGACCGATTTCGGGTTGGGCCGCAGGCCCGACCCGATCGCACCTAAGGTACGGGCCAAAGGCCTGCGCGGACTCGGCCCACAAGGGCCGAGCCCAGGCGCGTTTAGCGCCTGGGCTTGGCGCCTACGTCAGCCAAGGATGCTTGGCGGCCCAGGCGCCTTCTCCTTCTTCTTCCCATAGTTTTTGGAGCATTTTAGGCAATTTTCTGTGTTTTTTTGAGGTATTTTTCAGCCAAAAACCATGAGAATCCATGGTTTAATGATCCCTGATTTTGAGCAAGCCAATAGCAAGTGCCAACTGGGCATTCAACATGGAGATTTGGAGGCCACGTGGGTGGCCACGTGCCCTATTCTCATGCCATGCAAGTAGCTTCTCATGCAACAAAAACCCAGATTTTTGCCTAAGTCCAAACTTTTAGCTCTTGCTCCCATCTTCCAGACCTTGAATCTCTTTCGTTTCTCATCTAAATCCAGTAATCTATAGCTTGTTTTGAAGCTGATAACACCATCTACGACGTTCCATAAGTAGTTTGCCCAATCTTGAAGCCATCTAAATCAGAAATCATAGAGAAAAGGTGTTGTCCACAGAGTTCAAGCCCAGAAAACCAGAAAAGTTTGTGAAGCCACCTTTGGAGCTCTGATTCCTAGATCATTTCAAGTCCGTTCTGGAGATAAAACCCCTCTTTTTCTTCCTTATTTCGAGTACTTCCATGTCTAAGTGGTGGAAATCAAAAAGTAAAACTCCCAACCTATTTTATAAGGCCATGAAATTGACTATCTGGCTAACTGTTTTGACAGTCTTTGCAGAAAGCAAGCAGGAAGACCAAATTGAGGCTGTGTTTGGAGAACTTGTAGACATCCGTTTGGGTTGAAACCAGAGGCATTTTAAACCTTATAGAAGAGGCTACACAGAGGTATAAAGAGCTAACCCTAAGCCTTTGTATTTTAGATGTTATATACTTGCAAATGTGCCTTGTCAGTTAGGGATTCTAGGACTTAGAATATTTTCTAAAGGAAATCCCTTAGGCTTGCTATGGTGGAACTTGAAATTGAGGGTGATTAGGGTTATACTTACTTGCAGTTTTAGATGATTCTTAATATACAAATGTTTAGGGACCTGAAACCTTTCAAAATCAGTAAGATAGACCCTAGGATCAGTGTTGTAGATAAGAGAAATTTGGCACTTGAAACAACTTAGGAAAAACTTGGGAATCTAAAAACCAGTTTTAGGACAGATAAATATCAGATCAGTTAAGTGACCAAACCTTGTCAATTTGAGCTGGAATTTGTTGGAGAGGTCCCTGGATGTGTCTATAATATGTATACCGAATTTCAGGCCATTCTGAGTTAGGGAAGTAGGTCAATTAACTCACTAAGTGACTGTTTGTCATAGGATATACGGGATTCTTATAATCTCTGTTATCATACCCAGAAACCCTAGTAAATGAAGTTCAAAAATCACGAAATAAAATTCTAGTAAAATCTTAGACAGGATAGATCAGATCTGAAAACTTTTATATAAATCCAACGGTTGGATTGATCACAAAAAATTTGGAAAATTTACTGCCAAGAAGTGTCACCCAGAAGTCCCTGTGATTCAACTGATACTTATGAGATTATATTAGATAGGAAAACCTCTGTGGATTGAGCTGAAATTTGGTGAAGTGATTTCTAAGCATGTCTAGTTTATTCCTACCAAATTTCAGAGCAATCTGACATGGATAAGTGGGTCAAATTAGGCAAAAAGTCACTATGTATCATACAGAACCCGAAAACACATGGTCCTTGGAATCTTAGCTAAAACTACCATCAAATGAAGTCCTAAAATCATGGTTTAAAATTCTAGGGAAGGTGTAAGAAGTCTAGAACAGATCTGAAAAATTTGGTACAAATCTGGCATAGGGATTGTTCGCAGAAAAATCTGCAAGCTTGCTATGTAAGAGAGTAAAGGACCCAAATTTGACTAAGTGTTAAGGTTTAAGATTTTGAACTAATTTTGACCCTTTTTAACCCAACCTTGACCTGAATGGCCTATGTTGACCCAATTTGGGCATGGATTGACCTAAGGTAACTAGGATGACTGCATTGACCAGAGTTGACCAAAATTGACTATGTCTAACCGATTGACCGAAACGGCTCGGGTCGATCAAAACTAAGTTGGGACGGTGATATTAGATATTGGGTCACTGAACAGATAGAACTGAGATTGAGTTTTAATTTATGCAGATTCGAGAGGGTATAGTAGGGCTGTGTCGGTTGTCAACGGGACATCGGTGCACAAGACCCGAGGTGAGTAGTGTTTTCTAACTCATTCTTAGAGCTTGTTATTCTGTGCATTATGAAAATGGATTACATATTGAGATGGACACTCATTCTTTTAAATGGATTTTAAATGAAAAGTGCACCAAAACTCAAGAGTATAGGGTTAGGGTGAGTTGTGTTGGTCTCTTATACGCCCTCGAGAGGTGACCACCTAGCACAGAGTACCCACCAGGGGGTTCTATGGGCTTACGATGACAGCAACGGCAATAAGACCTAATCGGACCGTCACTGTAAGGCAACAGCAATAAGTCCTTGTTGATCGTTACGATGATGGCAACGACAATAAGACCTAATCGAAGTCGATACGATGCACCTAACTGTCTACAACCCACTCGAATGATTTTTTTAATCGCCTCAGAGAGCTTGTGAGCCTCGGCGAATGTTTTTCATTATTTAACTGATTTTGAATGAAGGTGCACGACTACATCATGGATTTAAATGGTGTTTACTGTTGCATTCACTAGCATAATGCTATTGCTCATGCATTCATGGCACATGTTTTAATTGTGGAATACTTGTTTTAAGTTTGAATTAGACTGCATTACTCACTGAACCGCCGTGGACAATTAGGCTCACTACTCTAACTTTTCAAGTTCTTTAGCAGCGGATAAAGGCAAGGGAGTGGTCATCGCCTAGAGTCGCGTTCCCTTATTCTTTCTTTGATAGGTCTTCTTTGTATTTCCCTTTCTGTTATCATCTTTTGAGGGTTAGGATCTATGTATAGGGGTGAGGATAGCCTGTATATAATGAACAGTCTCTCCCATTGCTACACATGTGTAATGACTCGTTTTGGAAATATGAAGTTCTTATTAGTGTTCGTATGTTAGATTTCTTCTGCAATCCTTATGATTACTCTGATACTATGTGATGTGGTGTTGTATGTTGAGGCTTAACAGTGTCTTGGCAAGCTCGGCTTGCGAGTGGATTTGTTGGGACATTGTGCAGGTTGGTTCGCCCTTCATCCTAGGGAAGGGGTCCCGACAAGTAGTAAACCCAACATATTACCAGTAACTAGCATTCCAAAAACAATGCATGTATATATGGATAGTAATGGTGAAACAATGTTTAATAACATGACATGTAGTAAAACAATTGTAAACAATGCAGTAGTTAAAGAAGAACAGTTTGAATACATGATAGTTGAAAACTACCTCTGGCTTGGGTTTCAAATCATCGAATCCAACCCTAGGGTTATTTCTCAAGTGGGTCATGAGTCAGGCATACTAGTCACTCAACGGAGTCGTGATCCAGGCATATTCATCAAATACCCTAACCCAGCGCTCGGTTTTCAAGTGTCACACTCGTACAGGTCTGAGGCTAGGCACGATGATCATATGCCCTACCCCAACGCTTGGACCTCGAGTCTAAATCTGAATCACATCATGTACCCTAACCCTACGCTCTGATCTCGCGTCTATGGTCTCATTATCAGTGTACAACTATATATTTTGAAACCAATTCGATGTATCGCAATCATATGAAACCATTTAACCAATGTCATTTGTTAGTTGCATAGCAGATTAATTATATTATACGTATTTTATGTATAATGTGCATTAATATAATAGAAAATGTAGTGTATTTACTTATATTTAGTATAATGTGCATTTA
>JAJIYU010004198.1:0-25039 GCA_030144865.1 Tinospora cordifolia | reverse complement strand
AAATTAATTTATGAAGGCTATGGAAATTAGATAGTTTTTTATTTAGCAAGTTTCTATTTTCTTAAAAGTTTTCTTTCAATGTAAGGGCATGTTGCCCAATTTTGAATAAGACTTCCGTTGAAAGTTAGTATTTCTATTTTGAGATTATTGATCAACAATGTAATAGTTTACAAAGTTACGTACTTTCTTTTATTAATAAAGAAGTTGAATTTTTCTTTATCTTTAAATGCCTTGATTTTATTAAATGTGAAATTGTACTATTGAATTTATTCTAAGGCATGTGGTATTGAAAAATAGAAAGTCAAGTGTGTGTCGCTTGTAAAGTAACATTACCCAACTCGCCAATTGGTTAAGTCCACCGTCAGAATAATGGTGGTTGTCCAAAACTCAAGGAATGTGGGGGTTGGGGTGTTATATATTTTTTCCTAACTGTTTATTCTCTCCCCCTAATGTTGGAAAAACTGTCTCATTAAAATGACAGTCAACAAACCGTGCTGTGAAAATATCTCCAGTCACTGGTCCAAGATACTTAATTGTCGATGGAGAATCATATCTAACATATATACCTAACATCCTTTGATGACCCATCTTAGTGCGTTGTGGTGGAGCAGTTGGAACATATATTGTACACCCAAAAATTCGTAGGTAGGAAATATTTGACTCCTAACCATAAGCCAATTGTAAAAGAGAGAATTTCTGATAATTCGTTGGCTTGATGCGTATAAGAATTGCTGCATGTGAAATAGTGTGTCTCCATACAAAAACAAGGAGTTTTGCTCTCCTAATCAATGGTCTAGCAATTAATTGGAGGTGCTTAATAAATTATTCTGTTAAACCATTTTGTGTATGAACATAAGTAATAGAATGTTCAATAATAATCCCAATTAACATGCAATAATCATTGAAAGTTTGAGATGTAAACTCACTAACATTATCAAGATGCATTGTCTTGATCGAATAGTTTGGAAATTTAGCTCTTAATTGTATTATTTGAGCAAACAATCTCGTAATTTCTAGGTTACGAGTTGATAATAAAGACACGTGTGACCATCTTGTAGATGCATCAATTAAAACCATAAAATATTTATATGGTCCATACGATGGGTGAATGGACTCACACAGGTCAACTTGTATATATTCCAGAAATACAAGAGACTCAATTTCAAGCTTAGTTGGTGATAGTCTAATAATAAGTTGTCTATGAGAGCATGCAACACATAATAATTTACTAGAGTTAAAAATATTTTGGTTCTTAAGTAAATATCCATGTAAATTTTTAATGATTTTTTGTATCATTATAAAACCGAGATGTCCTAGTCAATAATGCTAAATATTAAAAATATTTATATCAGTGAACTTATACTTTATTATAGTATTTATTTCAATTGTTGTAATATTCGTGTAGCATAAACCGAAAGAAAAAACAAATAATTTTTCTAAGACATATTTCTTATCCAACACCACAATTGTAATATAAAGGTATTCAATATTTTTTTCATTAATTGCCTGGATATGATATCTATTTTTTCTAATATCTTTGAAACTTAACAAGTTTATTCGAGACTTAGTAGAGAGTAATGCATCATTTATAATAATCTTTGTTCATTCTGTTAACAATAAATTAACTCTTCCAGAGCCTTTAATAAGTTTTGCATTACCAAATATTGTATTGACATTAGCTTCTTGCATAAGTGAATGAAAAAAATATTTTTTATTTGTAAGTATGGTATGTGTCGTAGTACTGTTTACCAGACAAACATCTTCATCTTTAATCTTAATTCTAGCTAAATTTTGATCAAGAACATCCATATTTTTATCATTAAAATAAGATAAATATCTATAAGAGATACTTTCTTATATATATATATGTGCAAGAAAAATACACAAAATTAAACATATAAAAACAATACACATTGAAAAACCAAACATACAAAAAAAATACACTTAATCAAAGAAAAATAAAAATTTCTATTTTTATTCAGTCACATCTTTTTTTAGGGTTTTCTAAGAAATCTGCTACATCTAGATAAGTCATGTTAAGAGAACTTTGGTCAATGTCATCATTTTGGAAAATAAAACTTGTCTCCACATTTTTTTTCCTTTTCTTTCAATGATACTTGATAAAGATCAATAAAATGCTTTGACGTAAGACAAGTACGTGACCCATATCCTTTCATACTACATTTGTAACATACATTTTCAGAATTCTTTAAAACTCTTTTTCACTTTTCTTCTTTTTTCTCATTATTTTTTCATTTTTGGTGGTTGATATTATTTTTCTGATGAGAAGAGTATTCATAGCCATCATGATATGTATGTTGACCTCGACTGCGTCAACGATCACGACCAAGACTATAACTTCTTCCATGTCTAATAATATTTGATGTTACTGCATTTGCTTCAGGGAATAAAGTAGAACCAGTTGGACAAACTTCATGGTTTTTCATTAACAACTTGTTATTTTGTGTAGCCACAAGAAGACAGGAAACTAGTTTTAAATATTTCTTAAATCTTTTCTCTCAATATTGCTGTTGTACGAGCACATTCAAGGCGTGAAAAGTACAGAATGTTTTTTTTTCTAACATATCATCATTAGCAATCTTTTCTCCACACAGTAATAATTGAGAGCTAATTCTAAATATCGCAGAGTTATACTCACTCACACTTTTAAAGTCTTGTAACTGAAGATGGATCAGTCATAACAAGCCCTTGGAAGAATTACTATCTTTTGGTGGTAATATCTTTCATTTAAACATTTTCACTGTTCAAGTTGATCTTTTATTGTAAGGTACTCAATTTTCAATCCCTCGTAGAGATGGTGATAAAGAAAAATTATTGACTTGGCACGATTTTGCAAGCACTAATTATTTTCCTCTTTGATGGTGTCTCCAAGACCCATCGCATCATGATGAATTTCAACATCCAAAATCCATGATAAATGATTCTTGTTTGAAATTTCAAGTGCCACACATTTTAACTTTGTAAAATTTGACATGTTGTTTTACAAGATATATAAAATATATTAGAATGTAACTATTTAAACAATTAATTTTTAAAATATTTTTTAATTTATTTTTAATGAAATAGATAGTTAATATATATGTTAGTTAATAATAAATAATACTAATAACATATATGTTCACATTTTGATATTTAATCAAAATGTACTATTTGTATAACTTGGTAGGACAACCTCCAGGAAAGGACAGGGAAATAGAGTTTACTTAGAGTAGCCGACCTCCGAGGATAGGATAACCCATCTTCCTTTCAATGTCTAATTTATTTGGGACAAGATTTGTCTACTATCAACCCAAACTTATAGTACTATTTGTAAAAATCAAGAATAGAACATAATCAATCAATAAAATATGAAATAAATTTATTTATTTGATAGATTTTGACTTTTGATTTTTGATATAAAAGATTGTACAGACGCAATTATAGAACATATTTTCTTAGTCAATAACATTATATATAATTCATAATGAAAAATATTATACATAAATAATTATATATATGCAAACACAATGCGCTACTCAAATATTTAACTACATAAATTAAAATATACCTTCAAGCTTATTCTTTTTAAACTCTTGTGTCTTCAAAGTTGATTTTGAAAAGTGAATTTGTGCTAATAAAGTATTATGAATCAAACCAAAACAAATTAAAAAATGCAAGAATTTTTTCAAGAAACTCAAGAATACTAGAGAAAGGGGAGAATTTTAAAAGAGAATTGTTCTTTTTGTTAATAATTTCTATTTATATAAATTTTTAAAATGAGGGGTTACATCAACTATAATGATAATATTTAAATAATCCCATTAGTTTAGATATTATAGATTTAGAGGTTAAAAAAATACTAAATGTTAAAAGATTACAAAGACATTCAATATAAATTATTTATAACGATATTATGTTATTTATTCTATAAATAATTAATTATTGAGTCCCTTAAAACAATTAAATGATCATTCCATAAAAGAAATCCACAGATATAGACAAATAGACTCACAGGTGCACGCTAACTTATCAAATCCAAAAGAATTAACTGTAGAAATTAGGGTTGTAGTCAAACCCGGCCAGTTCTAATTAAAGCAAGCTGGTCCAATTTAGTCCTTGTTATACCACAAAGCACGACATTTTGATTATTTTCTACTGTTTTCTTCATGCATTTACCCAGTGCATTAGGTCTGTTTTCATAACTTTCTTAGCATCCGATGAAGGGCGAGCATTTTTAAGATTTTCGTGTTTATTTCTCTTTAATCTCTCTCTCTCTCTCTCTCTCTCTCTCTCTCTCTCTCTCTCTCTCTCTCTCTCTCTCTCTCTTTGTAAATAAAAATGATAAAGTGAAGTGGAATTTACATGAAGATGAGTTTCATTTTTCCTGCAATCAGATTAATTACCCCAATAAAGGAACTGAGTATCATTGTTTGAAAAACAGTGTTATTTTGTTTAAAAGAAACAATATTTTTAGTTATTAATATAATCGACTTCTCTATTCATTAGTTTTAGAAGCATTTCTTACAGATTAATATATCTTCTTGACCCCATGAGGCTTGTGGTATGAACTTATTTTCTAAAGCTTAAAAATATAAAATAAGAAAGAAAATGAAAGACACTTGGTCCGTATTGAAGGAATCAAAACCTTCAATAAATTCTTTAAAGGAACCCAATTTTAAAAATGATCAAGCTATTCATAATAATATGTTGCCCTATTTTCTCATTGATTCATTCTCTTTAAATATAAAAAAAATATTCTTTTAAGAACTAATTTATATAAGCTTATATTTTTGCTTTTGCCTCTTACAATATATGTTTAAGTCAGTTTTGATGCATATTTTTAGAATAATCATTGTTTGATCTTAGATTGCATGTCATCTAGGGTTTACGTCTACAATAATTGTTCCATTTACAAAGATTTAAACATCAAGCTGATAAAGAATTGAATTTGATTGATCCATTGATGAAATTACAGTCGCATATAAGTATAAGATATTATGAATACATATTATAATATCTTATTTATAGTACAATATATATATATATATATAACACAAGCTTTGCGTAAGCAGAAAGATAAGGAAACCACCCGACTAAATAATTGCTAATACAAGCCTAACTTTCCCACAACATTGTTATACTTGTCAATTAAAAACTATCCTGATTAATTGCATTAAAAAATTAAAAAAAATTAAAAAAAAAAAAGCAAATGTGATCATAACATTCCACTATACTGTAGAAAACATCTACATTACTCTAAACGCTGGGCAGTTGACCTGATGATAGCCTTTTCTTTTTAATTGTTTTATACCATTTAAGCATGGATGCAACGACATCTTAATTTGGCCGTTAACTCGTTGTTGTAGTTCCCGAACTTGAAAGGCGATGTAACATGTATGTTTGGCTCTAGTCCAAAATGATACAAATTCAATTTTCAAAGCAACAAAGAATAAAAATGAAAAGATAATTGGTTAACTTGAGGGGACCAAACCTCTAAAAAATGCATCAAACCATAATAATTATTCATTCTTCCACTTGTTATATTACTCCTCTTTAAATAGAAGATTCCAATGGTTTTAAATTTTAAAGATAGCAGCCCAATGAACTTCATATATATTATCATAAATAGACCCTCATTAATACTTTTTAAGATAGTGTAAATCATCCTCTATCTCTATTCTCATTAATACTTTTTAAGATAGTGTAAACTATCCTCTATCTCTATTCTCAAACCCTTATAAGCCCTAATTCCTCCTTCTTCCTCCTTCTCCTTCTTTCTTCTCCTTTTACATTTGAACAAAAAAAAAAAAAATAATAATAATCACTACGTACACGTAAAGTGAAACTGCTTAGATTTTAAAAATTGAATAAGAAGAAATAAGAAAGAGAGGAAAAAAAAAGAATTTTGGGATATTAAAAAAAAAAAAGGAAGAGGGACAGTTTTAAAAAGTTAGAAAAAAGTGTTAATTGGAGTCCATCTAGCTACTCTCATTTTAAAACCTATTTAATACAAACTTCTTTCTTTGTATACTTAACTATTATTTGTTATGCCCATATACTCATATTCTAGAACATGATTATACTTAATTATTAAAACTTTTCTTAATAATTTTAGTTATTTTATTTAATAAAATATCATAAGAATGAAAACATTTTCTTTCTTTATTGTCTTTGCACCCGAACTCTATCATTTAGAGGCCAAATTTTTAATTCTATTTTTGCAATTAAGTGAGATTTTTTTTTCTCTTTTATAAATAAAGTGAGAGCATGACCATTCTTTATCTCCTTTCATTATGTAGTAGCAATTTTTTTTTTTCAAAAAAAAAAAAAAAACAAAAAACAAATGTGATCATAATAGTGAGACAATGATAAGAATTGAACTTAAAAATCTTAAGTTTCTAAAATCGTCTGTTTAAAATATTGTTAAAATAAGTTAGTGACGATTATTATTGAAACAGTAAAGTTGATATACAATAGTAATTTAACATCATTCTAAGTATATAGTAGCATTGTTAAAAATAATTAAGATAAACTCCTGAAAAATATTTATAGAATTAACATGCCTAAATAAACACAATGCATGGAATTCTCATATTCATACTATCTACATCCACTTTTGTAGTCAATTAATCATCTTCAATTTCCACCAGAAATACTTAAGAATATACTTTTTTACTAATTAATATTAAAATAAGAGTTGTCACTATGTAAAACATATACTAGACTATCTACTTTTTAGTATTGTGGACTGATTAAATATGTGAGTAGTTTAATTTGAGCTGTTGAGTGATTTATTAGAGTTAGTAATAGTAGTAAAAGGAGAGAAAAAGAAGATGAAGGGTTGGAAGAGATTGCAGCAATTACACACAATTGCATTGGTCTGAAACCTCAATAATTACTTGCTTAAACACTTCAATTTGTTTGGCTTGTTTACAGCGCCAACAGATGGTGATGTATCAGAAGAGGAGGAGAAGGAGAGGAGGTTGGATGGTGACACCATTCACAAAGTCCAACCACACATCGAAAATGAATACCACCACCCTTCCAATCCCTTCCCTTCCTTCTCATCTTAGCCTCTCTAATAATTATTGCTACCTCTTTTGTTATCATCACAATATTTCAACTTGTTTAATTTCATTCTTGCTCACGCCAACCCAATCACAATCTTCTCTTTCCCTACCAAATTATTATTTTCTAAACCATAAACTGACAATTTCAACCATTCCTATGCTCTCTATCCATCCATGATGTCACACCGATGGCCTCCTCATAATTTTTATTTTTTTTTTAAAGAAAACAATTTCCCCATATATCGGCTCTTTGATGAGTTCAGCATTAATATTATTTGTTTTTCTGTTATTATTATTTTTAGTTTTATTTATATATTTATTTTGTTATGATTGTTGTAACTATATAAAAAATATAATTATAACAATTGATTTATTTTTTCTAATATATATATATATATATATATTTACTTATTTATATTTGTATTTATATTTATATAGCGTGAGATTAAAACATGTATGTGCGCTGGTCAAAGGGGTACGGTGACTTTCTTATTAAATTAGTGGTGGGGTCGAAAGTGTGTGGAGTAATTTACTTCACATGCACATGGTGGGGTTTGACAAGGAGGAAATGGAGTTCTTGCACTTAAATATTGTAAAAAATAAATGTTGAAGAGAGTCGACTTCTTTTGAGTCGAGCAAGGTCACTCTTTAAATGGGTTGAAATTTTTTTTTTTTTTTTTTTTACTAAAATCTTTGAATTCACAAAGCTAAAAATTGAAACTTAACTGATTCGAAGAAGCTAAGTTTGCTTTAATCAAGCCTTTATTGCTAAGTTGGTGAAGTTTAACTAGCCAATATATGTCCCCATTTTTACAAGGTCATCAATTCATATCTCCCAAACCTTATATGAAGTAAAATGTTTATATAACCATTTTGTTGTGCTGGTATTTGAACTTTGAATTAGATATTGTTCTCCATAAAAATAATTGGAACTGCTCCTATGTTGTATTCTCTGCTTAGATATAATCAAATAGGGTTCAAGCGAATCACGACCTAATGAAAAGTATAAAGAAAAAAGATGAGAAGGCCGAAGAGACGCATTTGAACATACGTATCAAAAGACATATGTGACCACCTATACGGATAAGCATATATTCAAGCACGCAAATCAGCAAGATGTACTTGAGCATACAAATACCTTCAACAACATATAATAAGAGGGTGCGAGCATGTGAGCAAGCGAGATGTATTTGAGCATTCAAATACCTGCAACAAGATACAATAAGAGGGTACGGGCACACAACGTGAAGCTAGGAATGAAATTCCAAGGAACTTATCTTTGGCCTAGTTATTTCTGATCACCTCCAACCATAGTGAAGAGGACCCTCAAAAGTGGAGCTCTCCTTTATTTCATCTCAACAATTCAAGATTGAAATTTACTACTAAATTAATTTGAATAATATTATCATGAAGATGGGGATTATCCTACAAAATCTACCTCCCTTGCCAAGGAAGAAGTTAAGCTATTTCAAGATCCTTCTAAGATCAGCAACTACCTATAAGTGCTGAAGTAAAATTAAGAAATTAAAACATACACCTACACAAACTCATGTATTGAAAGACTAAACACACCACTTCTTCTAATCTCAAACATTCTTCAGAAGATTACTTGTTGACAACAATAAAGATAGATTTTTTTCTTTGCTTTTTTCCTCAATTTTGGTATGAATCTCAGCTTCGCTTTTATTTTCTTTATTGTATTTGTTGTTGGTCAAATTTTGCATCAACTAGCAACATCACTTATAGAGATGACAAATTATTTTGCTCTTTACAATCAATGGCCAAGATAAGTTACAATATCATTGAAATTTACAGAAAAATTAATTGCTTCTTCGGAATCCCTCATCCTTAGTAAGGCAGACCACCCACAAAGAAGAAGCCCCTCATCCTTAGTAAGAAAGGCCATCCACAAAGAAGAACTTAGCATTAAATTGCAATTGAATTAGTATGATATAAACAAAAGTCTATAGAATGTTATAGATGACGATGGAGCAACAACAAACTTTGCAAGCAATGCTCCCAATGCTCTTCTAGCACGAACCAGCCTCCCAACAATAATAGAATGTTGCAGATGCGCAAAGAGATGCACCTCTTGGTAGAATTTGAACCTTACTTAGCGCCTTTGTAGAATTTGAAGTAAATCAAATTCCTTAAACAAGATACTAACTTGCTAACACATTTCTAAACTAGCATCTATGACAAGGGAGGAATTGGTTAACCATGTCCATATCATGTATTTGCCCCATTGCAACATAGGAGAGAAAGAAAAAGTGTAGATGATGTAGATTCAACATATTCCTATGTAATACTTTGGAACTTGTGCAAAATTTGATAAATAAAATAAAATTAAAAAATTTGAGTAAAGTACACAATGAGAGCTTCATGGAGATTATGATTGCAAAGGACGTACAATTCCATGTACAAAAGGGTCGATGAATTGGAATGAAAAATAGAACTTAGCACAAGAAATGACCATTGGTTATGACAATAATAAGAACCCCTACTGCGGTAGTAAAACGTTGCCTAGAAAACACAACCACACTCTGGTTATTCTGATAGAGAATTTCCTACCACGATAAAGTGTGGTTTGCCCAGAAAGATGGATTGAAAATATAGTCTGTTTGCTGTAGTAGCCTATTGAAATAATGCGTGTATTCCATGCGTGAAAGGACTTTGGAATGTTGCCAAAATGACTTTGAGAAGCTTATAGGGCAAATACAACTTCTAAAATAAAAACTTGCTAATAATTTATGCCTGAGAAACACGAAATACCAAGAATTAGAAAGGTTTCTACCATGAAATCAACCCAAAGTTTCAAAACTTGTCAATGCACACTCTATATAAACCCTGCTCAAACACACATTCTCATCATTCAAGCAAGCATGAGTCTTCTCTCTTCTTGCTTTCCCAATAGTTTCTTAGCATTCCTTTCATTGCCTAGCTGTTTTTAACATCAAGTAGGATCATAATTTTGCAAGAAAAGCTATGTTCGGTATTATGTTGGAACAATGAAAAGATTCAAAGGTTCAACAAAGGTATGATTACCTTATCTTAGTCCCAAATACTTGTTATTTGGCCTATAAGTCGATGTAATAGGATGCCATGGTCGTAGGAATGTTCCCAGAAACTCACTTTCCATGCAGACTACCACGGTACTAATCATGATTACCATAGTAGTGTCATCGTTTTCACATATTTAATGATAAATAAGTTTATTGAAGTATGAAACATGTGTAGTGGTAAATAAAGTACTCAAACATAGATATTTTAAACTTCTAGTGTACATAAATTTTATAGTGAAATTTTTTTGGGAAGTTTCATGAACTATAGTGAAAAAACAACATAGGGGTAAAATGGTAATTGTGCCACCTAGAGGTAAATTGGTCAATTCACATGAAACATTAAAGCCTCATTGTGTAAAACAATAAATAGTTTTAAGTACAAAAAACTATTTTGACTAATTGAGGATAAAATAATAATTTTGCCACTCGAAGGCAAAATAATCAATTTACCTGAGACTAAACACTTATACCATTATAAAAAATAATAAGTGAAAATTTATATAAAATAGAATAAAATAAAATATCTAGAATATGTCATAAAAAATAATAAGAATTAAATTAATAAAATGCATGTAAATTAAGGAATATGCCCATATAGACATATAAGGCATGGTGTAAATTTACCCATCAAATGTTGAAAAATAAATATATAAAAATTAACAAATATTTTTTTAATAAATAACAACCTAAATGAGCACCCAAATGCTAAAAAAAAAATTATTAAAATAAAATGATTTAAATCAAAGGCCAAGATGAGACCCTAAGGTATAAGCAGTGGGCTCAATAGCTAAACTGATTGTATTCAGACATGTGTATGTGGGCCAAGGAGCAGATTGATAAGCAACATGGGAGCACGAAATAAACCCATAAGTGGCACCACCCACAGCCAATGTTTGAATTTTGAATTTCAAATGGAATAGGAAGATGAAAGTAGTCAAGATACTTACCAAATGCTCACCTTTCAAAAATTACTCACTCTCTCCCCACTTTCCTCAAAACCAGTCACCTTCGATTCTCTTCCCTTAGCCGAATTCTCTAGGGTTTTCTCTCTAATCGCACACCAAGAAGAGCACAAATAGGAGAGGAAACTTCCATTCAACACCAACACAATCACCAAAAACAAGGAAAAGAAATGGAAGATCAAGTCATCAATCCAAGTTTCCAATTCCTCTCATTCTCTCCTTTCTCTCTTGACATCTTGCTTACTGTCGGAGGAGTTCCTTCACCTTGTATTCATCCATCAGCAAGAAGATCCACACACAATAGAAATCGAACCATTGGACAACCAAACAACAAGGGGTTACGGCGCTAGGATAAAATTTCTTGAACTGTGTTTTTTTTTTTTTTGTTTGAATACAGTAGATGATGTATGAATTATAAGCTCTTTGATTTATGCATGAATAAACGTCAAGAATCCAACCTTTTAATTTTTACACATGAAACATATATACATCATG
The DNA here is from genome assembly GCA_030144865.1 of Tinospora cordifolia. Lineage (NCBI taxonomy): Eukaryota > Viridiplantae > Streptophyta > Magnoliopsida > Ranunculales > Menispermaceae > Tinospora > Tinospora cordifolia. The sequence continues at coordinate 13,450 of JAJIYU010004198.1, read as the reverse complement.
TTATAGGTTTTAAAATATCATATATTATTTGTTCTATGATGTAATATATGGTAGATTAATTTACATGAATAAAAAACATGAGGTAGTGATTATTAAATGCAAAAATAGGTGTTTTGAATGAATCTTATTATATAAAAATCCATTAGAAAAATTCTGCTTTTTTTTTATATGTATATAAGATAGTGTATACATGAATGATTAAGGTAATAATCACTAATATTTAAAAAGGGTACAACATTTAGGCCTTAATACTCATTATTCTCATGATATTATTCATTAGAGATAATATTAAATTAATTGTTAAAGTTAATACAACTAGCTTGAAAAAATGTTTATAGGTACTCAACGTAAAAATAAAATAAAAAATAAAATAATGAACTAAATAAGAAAAAAATAGAAATAAATAAAAAAGAAATAACAAAATAAAAAAAGAAACAAAGAAAAGTAAATACTGGATATAAAGGTCATGGCTTACCCATTGATAATTACGTACAAGGGTGTATATATATATATATATAGAGGTATTCAATAAATAGATAAGAGTAAGTTAGTTGTCAAACTAGCGTGTGAAAAAAAATTACTGCAAGGTAGAAAGCTAATTAAATTAATACAAAAAAATGACATATTAATTATTAACAAAAATACTAGTTAATGAGGATGGCGTGTGAAAAAAAAGCATTTCATAAATTATAATAATATAATAGCATGTGATGTGATGCGATAATATAACATAATATAAAAATATGCTAATTTAAATTAAAAATTTAAGTTGAAAAAAAAAAAACAAATTAACCATAAATTATAATATCTCCTTTCCCTTTACAAATATCTACTTCTCCGATATTGGTTAAATCCTATTTCTTATTTTAGAATTTACCTTAAAGTTTACCAATCCAATTAGTGCAAAATATGAATCTTTTCTAATTTTCCTTACTTGTATAAGAATAATTTGAGATTGTTTTTTAACAAGTGATTGAATCCTCTCACAAATTTGACCCTACTACATGGATAAGAAATTAAGTTTCTAGTTGTCATCATTCCCATCTGAAGTGTGAACATAAAACAAGAAAATAACAAGTGATAGCCACCATTGAAGAGCTTCATCACCTTTGTATTCTCCCATCTACAATAAGAGAAGATTGATAGTTGGAGAACCCAACAATAAGGGATTAAGGTACTAGGATATAATCTCTTGACCTATATGTTATTTTATAATTTTAATAGGGTAATCCATGTGCCAATCATGTTTTCCTTTTGATTTACGCATGAACAAGTGCTAGAAAATCAAGAATCTAATTTCTTTAACTTGTATTACACGAAACATGTAGATTAAGTCTGTTATAGGTTTTAGAATAACATATAATATACGTTCTATAATGTAATAGAGTGTAGATTACTTTACATGAATGAAATCATGAGATACTAATTATTAAATGTGAAAAATGTGTTTTAAATGAATTGTATCATGTAAATAATCATTAGAAAATTCTGGTTTGACATATGGATATAGAATAAGTGCATACATGAGTAGCTTTAACATAATGATCACTAATATTTAAAAAGGATATAACACTTAGGCTTAGTAAATAGTATCATGAGAAACAAAATACTGAAAAATGATTATTATGACCAAAAATATATGAAATCTTAGAAAAGTCACTTGTTGAATTTTATATTATTAACAGTAAAATAATAAATAAAAATTTCATTAATATATGGTTTTTAATGAAAAGAATGTGGCATAGTGTTTTATAAAATAAATAGAGAAAATACGACCAAATTAATTTGCAATGTAGAACATACCGAAAATGTAAAAACCCACCGCCCCCGCCACCGCCACCTACACCCACATCATGGCTCGTCATGGCATTGTTACTCACAAGGTATTGTCTCTTGCCCCTTGGGGTTTTCTTTCGCCTCCGCGGAGAATCGAACCTAAGACCTAGGGCTCAAGTACTTAATTGTTTCATTATCCGCTACCATTGAGCTATCTTTTTATTGTAACAACCTACCGCCACCGCCACCAGGACCCAAGCCCACGTCATGACACATCGTGGCATTGAAGTAAAAATGACTTAATTGGTAGAATTGGGCGAAAATAGTGGAAAATACATTTTTAAAGCTATTAATGAAGGAAAAATTCTAAAAAAATTAGATCGTTGAGAATTGAGTCAAAAACAAGTAACAAAAATAAATTTTCATATGTGTGTGTGTGTATGTGTATGTGTGTGTGAATATATTAGGAATTAAAGAGTAATAAAGAGAAAGTAGTAGAAAAAGGATATAAAAATTATTTGAGGAAATTTTAAGAAAAATTTAGTGACTAGAAATGAATTTAAAAATCAGAAATTAAAATAAAAAAATAAGTATAGGTTGGTCAAGATAAATAATTAATATATACATAAATAAGATAAAATAAATTAAGTTGAAAGAAAAATTAAAAAAAATAGTCAAATTAAAAGAAAATAAAAATCAACAACTAATTAATAGAAAATCATTTAAATAGTTGAAAGTAATTAATATTTATGGTTATGAGTGTATAGTCGGAAAACAAAATAGTTAATTGTTAAAATAGTGAAATTGATAAAAATAATGTATTTAAAAAATCATAAAATAAAATATTTAACAATAAATATCAAAAAATCTAAGATTGCTGAAAAATAAAGTAAATATTAAGAAAATAAAATATTTTCTGTCTAAAATTTAAAGGTGCATAAATCAGGGATTTTATGTATCATTAGCGGAAACAATTTGATAATCATGCAATATATACATGACCTCACTAAATTATAATCTCAAGATTTAATCTAATAATGGAATGCCCAATTAATTCATTATGATATGGTTCATGAATGAAAATTAATATTTTGGCTAAGCCTACAAACAGATTAGGCAACAATGTACAATACATTGAAATTTAAAATAGTAAATGCACTAAAAATAACAATACTGCAGTATGAGAATAAAGAGTAAAAAAATAAATAATAAATATAAAAATATATTTAATGATGAAAAATAAAGTTTCTAAAAAATATTTGTTGATCTGAATTAGGTCAGCATTTTAAATAGATCTAGGAGCAGTGCAGATCTTGAAACAGTTAGACGTCCGAACAGGTAGAGATGACTTTTGAGTTTTAGATTATTGTTGTAATTTTAATAAATATACTTATACGTTTGGTGACATAATCGAATGACTTAAATAAGAGCTTGTTAAAGATTATGAAATGTACATTCTTGGTGTTATCGATCACATGAAATTAAATGTCTGAAAATGAAATGCTATAAAATTTATTTTTAAAATTATCGTACATTATTTATGTTGTGTTATGAAATACACTGAGAAAAGACTAATAAAGATCATAATCACATATCGGGACAATGACTGACCATTAGGTGTTATCATAGGTATCCCTAACCCAAACTTGGCATCAACCATTTATTTGATTTTCGAGATTGATTCTATTGAGATAAGGGTGGTGATGAAATGAGACTGAGAGTCACAGAAGACTTCTTCTTTAGATAGGATCCTAAATAGGCAACTGACCTCAAGGTGTTACCTCTAGATGATATCCTAGACCATAGGGAAACATTGAAAAGGAATGCATGTGTTGACCCTTTTTTTTGGGTCATTGTATAAATTTTCTTTAAAAAAAAGAACTAAGTCTATTTAAAATCAATCTTGGCTAATTAGATTGACGAAATGTTTTTGTTCAACCACCAAAGGCCAGAAAGTTTCAACAAAAGAAAAAGAACAAAAATAACCCAAATACTTTTTGTTTAGTATTGAATGTTTGGAATTTAATGGTTTAATTACCCCTAATCCAACCAATGCATTTTGTTCTGTTGGGTGAACAAAATGCATATGTTAAACATGCTAAACGAATGGATGTTTGGGTCATTTGCAGCTAAAAAAGAGTGATTGATTTAGTCAGACAAAAAAAAAAATCCGTTTTCTTTTTAAGATAGAATAAAGGGAATTTATTGGAACTTTCTAATTACTAATGAAGTTAAAACAAAAATTCTCATGCTAACATAATTGTTACATTCCCAAGTCATAAAAGAACAAATACACATAATAAGGGATGTAGAACTTATTTGTGACATCCTGTATTGTACAAAATGTCAACATTAGATTTTACACTTGACTGATCTCATTAATTATAATAATTACCTTATAAGTCCAAAATCTTTGTTTATTTATGTAAATTTAGTACTTAACTTCTACGTTTTAGTCAACTGGTACATTGTAGAAGTTTTTAGTCTGTAGAAAAAAGGTCAAAATTATCAAATCTTAAAATACTAAGAATTTTAATGCAAATTTGACATCAAATCAATCAGGACGTCGATATGAGTCTGATTGTGTTCAAATCGAATGTCAGACACACAAATTGAGGTCTATTGCATGAATTAAGATATGTCACACAAATCGAGGCATGACAGGTCATAGGGTTAACATGTGTCTATATTTCATTGGGCCACTTCACTTGCCAATGCATTTGTTGACAAGATGGAGAACATGGTGCATATGGTGATGTAATAACCCAAAAGTCTATAAGACCTCCACGTCACTGATGAACAGTTAAAATAAAATAATTAATTAAATAAACAAGAAAATAATTAGATACTTGAAAACAATGTAGAATAAGTCCAAATAAACTAAAATAAATATAAAAATGATATAAATTCGAAAAGCACTAAAAATGGCAAAGAAAAAAATGCAAAAAGCCAAAATTTCACTGATTACTGCGATAAACAAAAGTGATAACTGCAGTAATCTCGGACAAACCCAAAAAATGAAAAGAAAGAATGTCACCCTATATACTATGGTCAGTGACCATGGTAATTCTATAATTACCACAATAATTCCATAGTGACCGCGGTAATTCACAAAAGAAACCTAGAAACGAGCAAGAACATCGACCTGGTTACTACGGCGAGGAGTAAAGGCACAAGGGACAAAGATCTAAAAAAGTGGGTGTGATTTTCATACTCACTAGCCTTTCTAATCCTTGAATGCAAAACATGTTGTATGTTTGCTTTTAATGAACACTTAGAAGCATGCTAGGGCATGTTTGATTAATCTTGATTGGAATGGCTTGATGTGTGTCCATGATGTTTGGTTTATTTGTGTTATAACATGCATAGATAGATATTTTATGCCTTGATCTCCATGAATGGTCGAACATACCCGATTTGTTTACTTTAAAACGTTACGTATGATGACCATGTGTGAATTGGAATGGACTGTGCAACTAAAGAAGATTAAATTAAGATTAATAATTCCATGTACTGGGGTCATGATCGACCTTTGGGCGTCATTGTGGGTGTCCCTATCCAAGTTGACTACGATAGCTAATTGTGTTTTCGGATAGAGAATCACTATGGACTTCCATCCTTAGATTATGGTCCCAAAAGGTAACCGACCCTCAGGCATTACCTTTGGATTCACTCCCAGACCACATGGGGACATCGAAAGTAGGGCTCTTTTGGTCTTGCGTATGACAAAAGAACCAATATAGTGTTTAAAACGCCCTAATATAATGACAGTGTTTGCATGTCATGTATTCTAGTTTGTATAATGCTAGAAATGTGTAGGGACGATCCAATAGGCTTTTAAGCTCACCCCATTATTTCATTTCAAGTGATCATTGACACTACAAGAGTATATCGGCCACGAGAGGTTGTCTTTTTGGTCAAGACCTCACTGGGAGGTTGTCATATTTGTTCTTTTTGGATTAATGTTTTATCATTTTGTTATAAATAATTTGAATCAGGCATGTGCCCTCTAGCTTTTAAATTGTCTTTCTTATAAATTTTGGCATGTATCAAACTTGACCATGGGCCTTATTGTATTTCTTTTTGAATCGTATTTTCATGTTGAATTTTGTAAGTACTTCAATCGCTGCATGCTTTTCTTTGATTGAATCTCCTTTTGCTGACAAAAACTTGTATTTGAAAGAGCACTATATATTTTAAATTGATGTCATCACTTATTTGAAAGAAAGGTTTTGAAGCATGAGACATAATAAGAAAGAGCCAGAAGTGGCCTTCGACTCTTGGTGACTTGCAGATGGGATGCAAGTACTAAGAGGTGTCTCTGATAGTTTGATGCCTTTTCGGGGAGGTGTCCTTGAGGGTTTGATGACCTTCTTTTGGGAGGGGGGTGTCCTTGATCGTTGATGCCTGCTCCTGTAACACTCGTAACTTCGTGATAGTGCCACGTTGTGAGTGAACAGGAGATGAATAATAATAAACGAATTAAAATTTTGTACAACTTAAAACAGATGTAGACTATGCTTAAGAGTAAATAAATCGTTTCATAGCTCACTCGCGATCGCGCAAAGATGCGAGTGATGCGAAAATGAAATATATCATTTGATCGATAAAAAATAATACCAATAATAATAATTTGATAAAACTATATTCTATGTTTTATAGATAAATATAGATAGTCGAAATAATTATTTAATTAATAACAATAAAAATAACAATATGGTAACATATATACATTTATCATAAGGCTCATACATTAATTTGGATGGTAACACCCACATATATGCAGATACATATGTACATAGAAAAGAGATAAAAATATATATCATTATAAATTTATCGTAAGGATTTATATAGATATATACACCCACTTACATGATTAGAAAAAAAAAATGAAAATAAATTAAACAAACAAAGAAAATGAAACATAAGCATATGTATATGTGGGTAACAAGTGGTGTGTGTGTAAACAAGAAATGGTGTTTGGGAGGTGGTAAGAGGCGTGTTGAAGAAGAGAGCCAACAGAGAGGAGAGACTCGAACTGTCTAGACGATAGATAGATTGAAGGAGAAGCAAATGGGGTGGCTTGCTGGTGTGGTCGGTGAGATGAACACACAAGAAGGGACTATCGTGATGCATAACAAGGTAAGCTGAATGGAAGATGGGGTGCAGCATGAGCTGATTTTAGTTGGAATTGCAGATTTTACATCAAATTGTGCTCTATTTGCCGGTCGGCTGGCGGATTGAAACGAAAAGGTAAGGAAAATTATGATTAATGTTAATTCAGTATGTTTAGCTAATAATGGAATTATAGAGTAGTTTACCAAGACACTATAAAGTTTCGAATCAAGTATAAGATGAATAACTGATATACATTGGTTAGAACGAAAGAGTTTCGATAAGCTACCCATCTTATGCTAGAAAAATTTATAGATGGATGTCTACTTATTTAATTCAAGCATTTAAATTTAGATCATTTATCTAAGTAGTCAAGGATCTAAATTTAGGAAATTAAATGAACGTAAATTAATTGAATGGACACTCAACAATAATCTTAGCAAAGCTTTATTATTAAGAAAAGATTAGAAATCTCAATTATGAACGAGACTACAGATTTGACCAATAGAAGTCTTATTTTGTTCGTAATTAAATTAATTATGATATTAACAAATTATTTAAATTACGAAGATTAAGTTATTAGAAATCTAATTTTACGAAAAGACTTGTAAGTAAATTAGTAAAGTTTTAAATTCAAATTGAGCAATAATCCGAAATTGGTTGAAATTGACTTCGAGATTACATAAATTTTTAGAGATTATTTAAGTCTAAGAATAACTTAAATAAGACTAGATGTGAATTAAGAAGTTAGTGAATCTCATTAATTGTTGAATTACAGATTGTAGATTTTGAATATCGAATAGCTCAACGGAAAGCAAGGTAGCCCTGAAGATCTGCTGAATCAGTTGGGTGTGACTTCCTTGCTCATTTGTATTATATGGATTTAAGATTCAAAACATTTGTGGATAGTTCTAGGTTATTAGAAATCTTATTATGAAATTGATTGAATTGTTTGGAATGCTTGTGTGATGATGCGACTGAATAGTAACTCGTTCATTTCATGCACAAATATTTCATGACATGCATAAATAGAGGAAATGCATTAGGTAGCATCAGATACTCATTTTGACTATCGTGTAACTTGCATTCTATAGCATCGGTTATTTATTCGGACTACTTTTGCATGGTATGCATAATTTGAGAAATTATTTAGTAGATTGTGAAATTGTGTGGCATGATTGATGCTTGTCTATAACACTAAAATAAGACGATGGTTTATTAAGAATCCATGTACCGGTACGATTGACAAGCCTGAAGCGGATCTCGGTGTCATCTCCTATATGTCACCGATTGAGATTGTCAAGCTACAAGGCGGATCGTAGGTATTCCCATCCAGAGCTGACTGTAATAGCTTGAAGTCTTTGGGAGACGGTACGACGCTACGATAAGTACGCTCTCTGAGGCTATGATAGTGATGACATGATTGATTTTAGACGGTTATTGGAACCCTCTAAGATTTGATTGGATAACAGGGAATACCGAGAGGCATCTCAATCCTCTTTCGGTCTTAGATTTCGACTAAAACAAATAAATGTTTGAATGCCTAATGTTTGAAAGTGTGTGTAATGTTTTGGGTTGGGTCTGTATAATGCATGTGATGTGTAGGATCGATCCACTGAGCTTTCGAGCTCACTCCCATTTTATTTTTCAGGCACACCTGGACGCAGAGTATGTTGACTTATGTCAGAAGACTCGCACTCTAATTAGACACCTTATGGGGAGGTTGTCTGGGATAGGTGACTTGGAAGTCTTCATTTATGTACTTTACTGGATTGTTTTAATGTATCTACATCGGTTTTAACTTCGATTGTTTTATCTTTCAATGACCTTCCTTATGTAACGATTTTGGTTTAAATGAATAGTTTTAAAAAGTATTCCGCTGCATCGCTTATAATTTATTTGGTAAAATTATTGTGATTTTCTATCTTGCATAGAACATCTTTATAGACATTGATTTGAGAACAAAGGGTTATGAACTTGAATTTGAAGAAAAAGATTTGAACAGAACGAAATTTTCTAGTAGCATCTTGATTTTCATCGGGCGACGATCCACACGTGAACGGAGGTCCGGTCGAAAATTGGGGTGTTACAAATATGATATCAAAGCTCAGTATTATGATACACTGGATATGATTTTCATTGAAATGAAGATTTTACTGAATTTGATTTTCACTGAAAACGATTTTATTAGATTTGCTTTCATCGAAAAATGAATTTTCTTGAGTATGATTTTGAAAAAGGGTAGCATGGGTAGAAGTCTAGAGAAGAGTAAGTAACGCCAGCACATTTGAGTACTATTATTGATATGATCTAAATAGAGATAGTGATCCCTGATAGTTAGCCTTCTTTCAAAGTAAAGGTCCCTGAAGGGCTGATCTGGTTAGATCTTCTTCTGCAGAAGTATGTACCAAAAGGTTAACCTTTATGTTGATTAAAGGTCTTAGAAGGTTTCATTATTATTCTGAAACGTCCAAGATGACAATACTTGAAATGGATGGCATCACAGCAAATAATTGTATAAAATTGGATAGAAATTAATATTAAGTGGCTAGAAGTCTAGGAAAAGACTTGGGTGGTGCCACGTTCTTGAGTTCACTGTCGCAGGTGTGATTCGAGTATTGATAGGCGTCCTTGAGAGTTTGATGTCTCTACAGGGTAGACATTCCTGACGGTTTGACTTCTACTTTGGAAAAACGTCCTTGAGGGTTGATGCCTATGCAGGAAAGGTCCAGAACTTAAGACGGTGGTGTCACATAGAAATTTTATAAAGTCAAGCTTGCAATCCTACTGAAGGATACACTAGCCAAGTGAAGTAATGAGACCCTAGGTTTAGGTAGAGACCGAGTGCTGTCTCGGGAGTACAACTGATCATGAATAAATTAAAAGACTGTAGGACATAGGTTAGAGACTGATAATGTGGTTTAATGCACACTTGTTTGGTGAGGACCCGATTTTGGGAGGAGCCTGTATCTTTGGTCTCTATGTAGGATGGGGTACATAGGGATTTAGGGGTACGGAGGAATCCTAGATTCGGAGAATGACGGACCATGCTTGGTGAGTGATCGATTTCTTTGGTTGAACTTGTACACAGTATATTGTATTGGGATGCGGCGATACAGTATGGTGGGACTTGTGTCAGCCTTAGAGTAAGTCGGCTGATGCACATGTTACATTGTACCTGATCAACACAGTTAGACATGGCAACTGCGGATATTGAGACACTTGCGCCATTGTTTGAGTGTAATGTAGTTCTGGGCGAAAGTCTGTGTAGAAGGGCGAGTGTGGGATGGGGCACACGGACCTGGAAGCACAGATGGAAGCTCCAGGATTGCATTATGCTAGCGTGTATTGTTTGTGTGGTTGTGGAATGATTGTTTGATATATGTAAGTATATAGTTGATTATTTAAGTAATCTAACCCAAACTCCTGTACCCAGAAATAGATGAAATGCTGTCGACTTAGAAACATCAAACCTTAGATAACTGAGTCAAATCGAGAACTTAGAAACTATGCACCTAGAGTCACCCTAGCACGAGAAACGCGAGATAGCATGGTTGTATAGGAACTAGTGGTCAATAAGATAAGTCACGGTACCAGAAGGAAACAAAAAATAGATATACATAGATGTATACATATAAAATAAGCGCTATCCTTCAACTTAACATGAATAGATCAGTGAATGATGAATTAAAATTCTTGGCTTGAGGTTCATGCCAAGGGATTCGTAGATCTAGGAAGGATATGGTCAAAGAAGAGGTGAGAGTGTCTTGAGGATAGCGGTAACTAGAAAAACTTTAGTAACTCGAAAATTGAAAACATGGATTTCATATAAAGCGAGATTGGAGTTTTCTTCAAGACTCGTGGAACAAGTGGCGTAGACTCCACAATTATTGGTATTACCACAATTGTCAGTGTCTACTTAAACATAAGTACAGTCACCAGTACAACCAGAGCTTTAGATGTGGCTACAAGTTCAAACTCATCAGATAGAAAAGCCTATAGATACAGTGCCATGAAGTAGATCAGTCAATTATAACAAATGAACAGTGAGGAAAAGGTTGTGGACCAAAGAACTTAGATTGTGTTGGTTGCCTATCGACAAATTAGAATAAGGAAATAAAGGGTGCAATCATACCAGCACTAGTGCACCGGATCCCATCAAAACTCCACAGTTAAGCATGCATGGGCGAGAGTAGAAACAAGCCAGACCAAAGGAGTGATAGTAGAAAAAAAAATAGCTGAGATCTCCGAGAGAGTAGATTAGAGATCACTCTCAGTATTAGGTGCAAATGGTGAAAACCCTGTAGCTAACAATGATACCCCAGGCGTGATTAAGCAGTGCAACCAACCAGATAGAGCACTAGCCAGTGTACATTTCTCGTACGTTGTGACATATGTAGTCTTGTTTGAGGTCTTATCAAATGGGGAGAGCAAAAGGAAATTTTTGTAAATTAACCATTTGATATATTCGAAGTCAATCCTCAGGCTAGGAGAACACTTTTCTTTGTCCGAGCGAGCAGATGTTTGAACAGATACAACCCAAACTTCCTGAAACATTCCAGTTCATATCTTATCTTATACCAAAGAGGAAAACATCTACTGTATATGGTCGGTGGATGAAGAAAGTCTAATGGATGTTGATAATGCGACTCAATGTATTGTTCCGATAAGGATTAATAATCAATGCTTAACAAGTGTTCTCCTGAGGATCAATGTTGAATGTGGCGGCTTAAACTCTTTGTTGTCAGTCGAACAATTTCCTTCTAATGCCTGGATCCCCAAAGCTCCAACTACCATTCTGGGAATGGATGTTCCACATGGTATTCCTAGTCAGCATGATTTACTCCCTATTACCGCAGAAATTGATTCTAGATGATGACCATTGATCTCTCGGTATAGTGCATTGGTTAGAACACAATCGCTTAAGGCTGAAATGATAGAATAGTATAATTAGATAAACCCTTAATTGAGTCATCTAGGCCAGAACCTCATTTCAGAAAGCTAGAGTGAGTCACCACGAAAACTGCGAGACTTCATGATGAAGGAAGAAAGAATTGTTTGAACGACTTAAGTTCATTCCAGGAGAGAGAGCATGCACTAGCTTATGGTTAAGCTCGACAATTCTTGGAAGGAGATGTCATGAATGTTAAGTATGATACCTGAGTTGGATATCACAATACTAGTATTGAACTGGGTCAACGATTACAAATTGATAGCCCTTCTCAGCATTAATTCAGGAAAAAGGCTATGTCAAACTTGTCCTCCAGAAATAGGACGTACATTATTCCAAAATCACTAATGACAATTGAAGACAGGATGTCTGAAGCTAGAAGGTGATAGCTATTATGGTTTTGTTTACTTAGGGGAGAGATTTGAAGAAATCTTTATTGATTTTCAGAAAATGTTTTCAAAGAAACACTAAACTCGCATTCAGTAGTATTACAAGATAATAAATTTAATGCGAGTGAATTGATATCCTAATTATATTCATAAATCTGCAAAAATACAATTTAGTGGTATGTGAAGGGATTTTCTATGTAGGATCAGAGTGGCGCAATGGAGGCGTGATGAGTTTTGAGAAACACGAACTGTTTGACTACATGAGTTAACCGACGCAAATTTCGAGGACGAAATATGCGTCGGTGGTTAGATTGTAACACCCGTAACTTTGTGATAGTGCCACATCGTGTTCTAGAAGCTGCGACCTACTACATTTGAGGGGATGACCGATCATGCGGTAGAAGACAGATTCTTCATGGAGATGAACAAGCATTTTACTGCTATGGGGATTACCAGACCTAGGAGAGTTGCACTTACAATGCATCAGTTTGTAGGACCTGCCTACCATTTGTGGGAGATGATTGTGAATGACCGTATAGTGAATAAAACGATCGTGACATGGGAACAATTTAAGGCTATATTCTATGGTCACTTTTTGTAACACCCCAACCCCCACATTCCTTGAGTTTTGGACAACCACCATTATTTTGATGGTGGACTTAACCAATTGGTGGGTCGGACCGGTGTAACTTTACAAGTGACACACACTTGACTTTCTATTTTACAATACCACATGCATTAGAATAAATTCAATAGTACAAATTCACATTTGATAAAATCAAGGCAATTAAAGGTAAAGAAAAATTTAACTTCTTTATTAATAAAAGAAAGTACACAACTTTGTAAACTATTACATTGTTGATCAATGATCTCAAAATAGAAATATTAACTTTTAGTGGAAGTCTTATTCAAAATTGGGCAATATGCCCTTACATTGAAAGGAAACTTTTAAGAAAATAGAAACTTGCTAAATCAAAAACTATCTAATTTCCATAGCCTTCATCATTTAATTTCCTGAAAAATAAAAGAGGAAGGGCTGAGCACATAGCTCAGTGGATCTTTATCAAACAACTATTTTTCAAACTCAAAACAATAACTCATCCATAACTCAAACACTTGCATACATTAGGCGTTTCAAACAACCATTTGTTTAAAGTTGTGATTTAGACCAAAAGGGTTTTTGAAGCCCTTGATGTTCTTTACTAAGTGCCTCCTTAGA
>JAJIYU010004197.1:0-24913 GCA_030144865.1 Tinospora cordifolia | reverse complement strand
ACCCAACCCACATATTGGTTAAGTCCACTGTCAAAAAGAACGGTGGTTTAGTCCAACACTCAAATCAAAGAAACATGGGGGTTGGGGTGTTACACATGAACACACTTGCCCTCTTTATGCAAACCATCCCCTTTGTTTGTAGAAACTTGCCCAAATTTTTGTAAGCTGCCCAAGGCCGCCCTAAGACGTCCCATATGCTCTCATGACCATCTATATAAACCCCCCTTGCTCACTTTCATCTCATCCCAAGGTAAAGATTTGACACTTTCCTCTTTGTTTATTTTTGCCCTTTTCTTGACACTTCTTCTCACTCTCTTTTGTCTCTTATGTGCGAAGTTCTTATTTTAGTATTTTAGAGAGTTGTTGAAGTAGTTTTGTTGGTGATTAGAAGTTTTTGAAGTTCTTAAAGTGGTAGACAAGGGGAACTGTAGCACCCCAATTTTCAACCGAACCTCCATTCATGTTTACGTCACGTGTGGATCGTCACCCGTTGAAAATCGAAATACTACTTAATTTCTTCTTTTGTCAAAGTTTCTTTCTTCAAAATCAAGTTCATAACAATTTTGTTCTTAAGTCAATATCTGGGTAATTGTTTATCAAAATAAAATTTCAAAAGGATTCCTTAAAATGCTCACTAGATTAATTAATACAAATCATCGATAATGCAGTGAAAATACTTTGAAACTATTCATTCAACCCAAAATCGTTAAAAAAGGAAAACAAATGAAAGAAAAAACAACCAAAGTTAAACTAATGTGAATACATTAAAACAATCTAGTAAAATACATAAAACATGACCCTCAAGTCACCTATCCCTGACAACCTCCCCGTGAGGTATCCAATCAAAGTGCGAGTCTTCTGATGTATGTTACAGTACTCTAAGTCCATGTGTACCTGAAAGATAGAAATGGGAGTGAGCTCGAAAGCTCAGTGGATCAATCCTACACATCACATGCATTATACAAATCCAATCCAAAACATTACAAGCACTTTCAAACATTCTTTTGTTTTAGTTGTAATCTCAGATCGGAATAGGGTTGAGATGCCTCTCGGTGTTCCCTATGATCCAATCTAATCTCAGAGGGTTTCAGTAACCATCTAAAATCAATCGACACTCACATCACAGCCTAAGAGAGTGTACTTATCGTGACTTGTACCGTCTCCCAAAGACTTCAAGCTGTCGCATACAACTACGAGTGGGAATACCTACGATCTGCCTTGTAGCTCGACAATCTCAAGCAGTGACATATAGGAGATGCTACCTCGATCCGCTTCAGGCTCGTCAATCGTACCGGTATGTGGATTCTTAATAAACCATCATCTTATTCTAGTTTTACAAACAATTTCTATCATGCCAACTATCACACATATAATGGAAAATAAATCAAATAATGCAGGCTATTCACATGAGTAAATAATGGAATCTAAATGCATGTTTTCCTATTAACGCATGTCATAGATAAACGAAGCACAATTTTAAAAAAATCGTCACCCATCATCCAAGCACGCCAAACAAGTTCAATAATTTCTTAACAAAATTCTAGTAATCCTAGAACTATTCAAACAAATGCTTTGAAATTTAAATCTATATAATACAAATGAGCAAGGAAGTCATGCCCACCTGATTTTGCCATTCTTCAGGGCTCCTTGCTTTCCTTCGAGTTCCTCGACACGTTAAAATATATAAATCTGAAATTTAACACTTAATAGAATTACTCTTAAGCTTAAATAATTTCTAAGATGCTTATGGAGTCCAAATATTACTTTTAACTAATTCAAGGTTATTCGAGAATTCTGAAATTTGATATATTCTAATTAAAATAGTTTCTAGGTCTTCTAAATTTCCTAAGTTTGAAATTTCAACTTTAATAATTTATTTGCAAGCTCTTATCGTATAATCAGAATTCTAATAACTTAATCGTTGTAATTTAAATAATTATTTAATATCATGATTAATTTAATTATGAACAAAATAAGACTTCTAGACGTTCCAAGTTTAGTTTCGAAGTCTAAGATTTTTAATATTTTCTTATAAAAGCTATTTAATTCAAGAAGTTTATTTTTCATGTTTTTGACCACTTTAACTTAAAATTTTTTTTTAAACTTTTAATAATAAATCAAATCATTGACGTGTTGGAAAACCGTTTCCCCAATTGTAATTGAGATGATTAATTAGTTTAATTTTTTTATTACATAAAATTATCCTCATGTTCAATAATTTTATATTTAATCTAGATTAGATCTATTTAATTCAAATTACTAAAGAATTATTCTAAACTAATTTTAATTCAAGGTTTTCAAAATTAACTAAATAAATAAATAACTAAATTTATCGTCGTACCTTTTGAATTTGTTTCCCGCTCGAAATTCATGTTCACGTTCGAACAACCGCGACGATGCTTCAATTTCTTTACCACGCAAATTCTCTTCCGTTCTCACCCAATCAAATACCCAACTTCACAACAGAAAGTATTAGTTTACTTTCAACGATTGGTACAGCCGTTTACTCCTAATTCCTTAGATTTTGAACCATGAATTCCAGATTTTTAATTGAATCACGAATGGCATCAACCATAACGTTTCTCTTGTTCTTCACATTTTCATCTCACATCAAATGCAACGTTTTTCCATCACCAACCCACCGGTTTGCAGGTCATCTTCTTTCTAAAAGAAACGTACCAATTGGATCTCGTCTTCTTCACATTCTTCATCTGTCCGGCGGCCATTTCAAAGTTCCTGTCTTCTTCGTCTTCGTCGCTCCACCAGCCCAAGGCAGCAGCTGCAATGACCAGCAGCAGCAATGGCAATGAAGCTCTGTTTCCTCTGTTTCAATCTTCTTCTTCAGCTGTCGTTCGACGGTACTAGTAGCAGCAGCAGCAATGGCAATGGCACCAGTGGCTGCAACTTGCCACATCTTCTCTGCTGTAGATCCTTCGTTCATTCAATTCCAACCCATCATCCGTTCCTTCTTCATTCCGCAGCAGCCACGTGAGCAGCAGCAGCAGCAGCACACACACGGCCAACATAGCAGCCTCATTCTCCCCTTCCTCTGTTTTCTCTTCCTCTCCTCATGGTAGTTGCAACATGACTCTGAGCAATAGCTCATAACGCCCTCTTGTTCGGCAGCAGCAGCAGCAGCAGCTGCAACGGCAGCAACAGAGCACCATTGCTCTGTTTTCTGTTCCCTTTAGGTTCTTCATCGCCATGGCAGCAGAAAAACCAGCAAGGCTGGTTTTTCCTCTATTTTGATCGTCCAACCCAGCCATTCCAATAACCAAACTCATGCTCTGTTCCTCACCTTTCTTCCAGTTTCCAATGTCTGCTCCAATTCGCATCCTTTGTCCCTGTTTTTACACACACCAACAGAAGCAGCAGTTGCACGACCCCCTTCTTCGTTACACACCAGCAACTGCAGCTCCTGGATCAATTTCACATGGCAATTGCTCCATCTTCACGCACGAATCACCTTTCTATTCCTTCTTCCTTTACAAAGTCACCACCAACCATTTTTCCACCCGTTTCCAGATTCACGGTCCAAAACTAGAGTATTCTGGTTCAATCTTCAAACTTTCCAGAATTCTTTTTTTTTTTTTTTTCTAATCATGCCAATATATATATAAATAACATCATTATAATTTTTTTGTTTTTTCCAAGTACATATATATACATATATATCTATTTTAATCTTTATTCACACACAGACAGACACACACACACACACAGACACACACACACATACACACACACACATATATGTATTTATCTCTTTAATATGTATATATGTATTTCCTAATAATCTTAATGTATACAACTTATTATAAGTT
Source organism: Tinospora cordifolia (assembly GCA_030144865.1). Lineage (NCBI taxonomy): Eukaryota > Viridiplantae > Streptophyta > Magnoliopsida > Ranunculales > Menispermaceae > Tinospora > Tinospora cordifolia. The sequence continues at coordinate 21,089 of JAJIYU010004197.1, read as the reverse complement.
TTTACATGATTATCCACATTTTAACCTTTTGATTGTTTTGATTTATATCGCCCTTATTATAAGTGCATAAGTATATATTTATTATTTATTTAACCTTGTTATGGATTTATAAGATTATAGATGTATATATTACCTCTTTGATATTTATGTACCACTCACTTTATATATGTAGACCTTAGTATAATTTCATGTATTAATAATATCCTTTTTTTTTACACTCCACTCATTTCATTGTCATGAAATTATATGTATTAAGATATATATATATATATATATATATATATATATATATATATATGTATGTATGTATGTATATATATTTCACTTCTACTAATATCTATTGTCAATCTCCTATTTTATTTTATTTTTATACCTACTTGCAACGTGGCATGATCACGGAGTTACGGGGTGTTACAGGAACCTATGCCGGATTGAAAAGAAACTCAGATTAAGGTGGAGGGGATTTCTAGAACTCTTTCTTTACTACTTCAAGTCTTTAATATATTCATATTTGCTTTTAGTTTTTGGCATGTTTTTATTTTAGTTTGAAGCATGTTTGATCAAGTTTTATTTTCAATTTAATATGTTTTCATGTTTTAATTCATACATGATAGCATTACATGCTTACAAGCCATGCTTAAGCTTATTTTTAAATTTTCAAGCATGCCATGTATATTTTCCATGTGCTCTTAATTTTTTTTAAATTATGATATTAATTATTATGATCTTGTTTCATATTTATTTGAAATTAAATATGAGAAAGTGAAGATAAAAACCACATACCATCATAGTAGTCTAAGTGATACTATGAGTGTTCTTTGCATATACTTAGTGTATATGAGTAACATCACTAAGTGTGGATGTGTTTTAAAATACTTGGAATGTGGACATGTGATCCTTATTTCCAATGGAATGTGACAAGATGAATTGTCATTCTATCCCAGAACAAGAGTATTTTAACGAAGAACATCAAGGGATTCAAAACCCCTTTTGGTCAAATATGCAACACTAACAAGATATTGTTTGAAACATTTAATGCTTGTAAGTGATTGAAATTGGATGTACTTTTCATTTGAATTATTAAATTAGTAGTTTGATGAATGATCCACTGGGCTATGTGCTCACACCTTCCTTTTATTTTATAGGAATTTGAAATATCGAGCTTGTTAAGGGATTAGAAAATCTATTTTTAGAAAGTTTCTATTGTCCAAATTTTGAATAAAGACTTCCGCTTTTGTTTTAAATTTTAGAGTTATGTACTCTTTCTTTTGATTATATGAATTCAATAATGCATTTCTTTATTTTATGAATAAAGAGTTTGAAGTTTTCTTTTGTTCACTTGTATTATCTTATTGAATTTTCAACTCAATGGAATTATATTTATGAGTATTTCAATAAGTATTAGAATAAAGGAATTGAGATACAAGTTGTGTACTTATAAATATAACATAGGACACAACCCGCCTTGTGGTTGAGCTTAAACCTGTCTTTTGGTGGTTGGGGTGTTACAAAGGTGGTATTAGAGCCTAGTCTTTTGATGCCTTGGGCAAAAAGAATAGAAAGTCAAGCCTAAACATGTGTTGATTAGGCTAAAATTAAAAAGTCAAACATTAGTTGCTTGACAAGAATTAGAAGTTCAAATTAGGGTTTCACATTGAAATAAATTGAAATTTTAATGCCCTACCTTCTATTTTTGAAATTAAAAAATGTTTTAGAAAGTATTTTCACAAAGGAAACATATGATTTGAAATGTTTTGTTTGGATACAAGGACTACAAGTTGAGTTGATAGTGGGTAAGTCTTGTCCTGAGTAAAGCTAAATATTGAAAGGGAGGTGGGTTATTTCGCCCTAGAAAGCACGGTTGCTATGCAGACTTTGGTCTCGCCGCCCAATCTGGAGGTTGTCCCACTTATTTATATGAGTGATCTGACTTTAAGAACACCCTTACTTTCTATATCAAGAAAATTTGAAGGTGGAAAATTAGGGCATGAAACTGATTAGAAGTCGAAAAAGATGTCAAAGGTGGTATCTTGACTAGACAGAAGTTGTGAGTCAACCAGATTGAAACCATTGGTCTTGGGGATTGACCTTAGGTAGAAACAAGGGTGTAGCCATGGGTGGCACAGTGGATCAACAACATAAATCTTTAGGACATAAGCTAGAGACTTAAACTTATGTGAAAACAAAAATTGTTTGATCAGGACACGAGATCAAGAAGCTTCTGTATCTTTCGAATTCAATGTAGTATGGGATGCATATGAATTCGGGGGTATGGAAGAATCCTGGATTTGGAGAATGATGGACCATGTGTGGTGAATGATCAATAACTCTGGCAGAATGGGTTTTTCTATGCTCGCTAGTATGAGACGGTGGAGTATAGTGGGCTCGAAAACCTTAGTTATTGAGCAATTTGCGAAATTGTTTGGGTGCGGCTCTGTTCTAGGTGAAAGCCTAAGTAGAAGGTGTAGAGTGGTATGAGACACTTGAACTTAAAAACTTAGGTAGAAGCTTGGAACCTTGTTGTGCTAGCTTGATTGCATGATTATGTGATATACATGCTTTACTATTTATTTGTTTTGAGACCAAATCCTGCACCTATGCATGAAAAGAACCTAAAAGAAAAACTTTTAGGCCACTGAATGGATCGAGAACCTAGAAATTGAATCGAGAGTCATGATAGTACGAATGTTTGATGAAACAAATACTAACAGGTTCAAGAAAGGTGGCAATGACCACACATCATTTCAAGAAACTGACCAGAAGTTGGTGGCATATGATGAGGATGGACCCCAGACACAAACATTGAGAAGATGAATTGGGAAGAATTCAAGGAAATTTTCAATAACAAGTTCTTCCTGGAGGCTACCCTAATAAAGCTACAGAAAGACTTCGTAAGACTCAATTAGAGAGAACTCACCATGACTAAGTACGAGAGAAAATTTACTAAGCTAGCCAAGTTCTCTTAGGAACGTATCTGGGAGGAGAGGATGAAGGCTAATAGGTTTACTCAGGGTCTCAAGAATGAGATCTGCAAAGTGGTTATGACTTTGGGCTTAAAGACATAGAGGGATGTCTTGGAAAGAGCTCTGATCCTAGAGTAAGAACTCAACTTGGAGCAAAAGGTTGAGAGGAAAGAACAAGAGACCTAGTAATGAAACAGAGAACCTAGAGGTCCAGAAAAGGAATAAGATTGGTGGGAAGACACTGCAGACTCATAAATAGGGGCAAAGTAAAGATGAACTAAAAGAACAGGAAATGAAGCAGGGATTGTGCTATGTGTGCAGGCAGAATAGTCATTTGGCAAGAAATTGCCCGATTGCATCGACCTAGGCTCCTCAGCCATAGAACACTCAGGGAAGAGGTTAAAATGATCGTTCTTAGGGTAGACAACAACAACAAAATGCCAACCAGGGACAGAATCAAGGTGGTGGGCAAAACCAGGCCAGAGTGTTTGCCATTAAAGCTCAAGAAGATCAAGACCTACCCTAGAGACCCTAGTACAAACAAATATTAGGAGAACTTGATTAGCCCCTTTATTTAAAATTATTATGTGTTAGCATTTATGAATTTTAAGCTTTGGTAAGGTTTTGTACCTATTCTTTTCAATGAATGAAATTTATTCCCTTAAGAGTCCTTGTTATTACATTTTGAAGGTTAAAAATAGAAATTCTGAGAATAAAAAGTGTAAGTAATAACTCGAGGCCTGCCGTGTGGTCGAGTCTACTGAGATGGAGGTGGGGTATGACAATGAAACTTTGACCTTCAAATAGATTGAGAACTTTAGGTTGGGTATGACCCTAAATGAAAAATAAGCCTATCCCTATAACATTTCTTGCCCACTTTATCTTTTGCAATCATATTGGGGGTGAACAAAAGCAAGACAAATGGCTCAAAAGCCTAATAGAGGAAATTGAATAAGATAAGCAAACTGACCTTAGGTTAGATGCTGAGGATACCATAAGACTTAGGGAGAAAACACTGTATGGGTAATTGCAGATTATCTCACTAAAGTGGCTAATTTTTTCCAACCAGATCCACAGATCAAGTTAGTAAGTTTGAGAGAGTTACCCAGACACTAGAGGCTATGTTGAGCTCTTGTGTCTTAGACATTAAAGGAAATGAGAAAAAGTACAAACCTGACCCCTCTCACATCATCTATTGGGAGGAAGTAAATATTCAAGATGATGCAACTTACGAGGAAACAACAATCAAAATCCTCAACTATAAAGTACATAATCTACAAATGAAGGATATCCCGTTAGTGAAGGTACTGTGGACACATCACGGGGTGGAAGAAACTACCTGGGAATTAGGAAGCGAGATGAAGACCAAGTATCCACGACTATTCACTACAAATCCTTAGTTATGTACAAATTTCAAGGATGAAGTTTTTCTAAGGAGCGTAGGTTGTAATACCCCGAAAACTCTGTATTTAATTAAATGAAATTCAAGATCATAGCGCTAAATTTGGCAGGTTTTCGAAAGTCTCATTTGGTGACCTTTAGGGACCCAAAACAACTTAAAATAAAGTAAAGTGACATGAACCAATTAATTAGACAACATATTTGAAAATTAGAACAATCGGTCAAGGTTAGGGTTTTCATTTGCCAAATGCCCTTCAAGGGGTCCAAATTAGAAAGAATTGTCATTTAGGGTACTTTGGGGCTCAAAATGACCTGAAACAAAATGGGATGACATTAACTAACAAAATGAATGAAATATCTAAAAATCAGAACAACTGGCCAAGGTTTAGATTTTCATTTGCCTAGTGACCTTAGTGGGTCTTAAAGAAGGAACATTTTTGAAGGAAAATCACCTAGGGCCAAACCATACCTTAAAATGTCCATTAGGTTCATGTGATTTCAAAACTATAGGATATAAATTATAATTCCATGAAAATAAGGAGATATTAATTTTTATTTGATTTTTGTGAACCCATGAAGTCATGGCCACCCCCACCTGATTGTGTTACACCCACACCCACTTAATCCAAAATCGGCCCAACTAGGTACATGTGTGTGTGCACACATGTGAGCAACCCTATTTAGATAGTTTCTAGGAACCAAGATGAACATATTTGACTATTATATTGTTTCCCCTCAAATTTGATATTGTACACCCATGTTTGATGCCCAAGAAATAAGAAAATGAGAAAATATTCCTTGTGTGTTTGTGTGATGAACAAGTAAGGAAACCAAAAAAGAAAGTTTCCATGAGCACATAGAAAACATCCCATTTGAATAATTAGAATATGATTTAAACCTCTTTTGTGTTTACACATAGTTAGGAAACAATATTGTACTTATATCTTTTGAATTTGAAAGCCATAGTAGTCCCACTTGCCACCATGAGTACACTTGCCCTCTTTATGCAAACCATCCCCTTTATGTATAGAAACTTACCCAAATTTTTGTGAGCTGCCCCAGTTGCCCATTGCTACCCTAGGACATCCCATATGCTCTCATGAACATCTATATAAACCCCCCTAAATCACTTTCATTTCATCTTCGTTTGTTTTTGCCCTCTTCTTAGCACCTCTTCTCACACTCTTTTCTCTCTTATCTGAGAAGTTATTATTTCTGTATTTTAGAGAGTTGTTGAAGTAGTTTTGTTGGTGATTAGAAGTTTTTGAAGTTTTGAAAGTGGTAGACAAGGAGAACCTCTGTCGAATTTAAAAGAAACTCGGATTAAGCTGGAGGAAATTTCTAGAACTCCTTTTTTACTACTTCAAGTAGTTTTTAGCATGTTTATATTTTAGTTTAAAGCATGTTTGATCAAGTTTTATTTTCAATTTAATATGTTTTCATGTTTTAATTCATATATGATAGCCTAACATGCTTAGAAACCATGCTTATGCTTATTTTTGAATTATCAAGCATGCCATGTATGTTTTCCATGTGCTATTAATTTTTTTAAATTCTGATATTAATTATTATGATCTTGTTTCATATTTATTTGAAATTAAATATGAGAAAGTGAAGATGAAAACCACGTACTATCATAGTAGGCTAAGTGATGCTATGAGTGTTCTTTCCATATACTTAGTGTATATGAGTAACATCACTAAGTGTGGATGTGTTTTAAAATACTTGGAATGTAGACATGTGATCTTTATTTTCAATGGAATGTGACAAGGTGAATTGTCATTCCATCCCAAAATTTGAGTATTTTAGTGAAGAACATCAAGGGATTAAAATCCCCTTTTGGTCAAATAAAAGGAAAGTGTGAGCACATAGCCCAATGGATTTGATGAATGATCCACTGGGCTATGTGCTCACACTTTCCTTTTATTTTATAAAAATTTGAAATGCATGATCAAGCTTGCTGAGGGATTAGAAACTCTATTTTTAGAAAGTTTCTATGTAAGGGCATATTGCCCAAATTTTAAATAAAGACTTCCGCTTTTGTTTTAAATTTTAGAGTTATATACTCTTTCTTTTGATTATATGAATTCAATAATGCATTTCTTTATTTTATAAATAAAAAGTTTGAAGTTTTCCTTTGTTCACTTGTATTATCTTATTGAATTTTAAACTCAATGGAAGTGTATTCATGAGTATTTCAATAAGTGTTAAAATAAAGGAATTGAGATACAAGTTGTGTACTTATAAATGTAACATATGACCCAACCCGCCTTGTGATTGAGCTTAAGCCTGTCTCTTGGCAGTTGGGTTGTGACACGGGAAAACATTGACAGTCGATTTAGTCTGTGTGTAGTAATTAGATGTATTTATTTAATCTCTTATTCTACTTATAGTTGTTACATAATTAGGGGCGACATGCATTGTATATTGCATTCAGATAAGACTGATCTTCAAATGTGCCAACTTGGCCTCAGGATGAGGGGTTCTGAGGTGTTGACATTAGATCTTAATAGTTCTGAGATAGAGCTAATCGACGAATCTTCAGATGTGCTAAATTGACCTAATGACGAAAGGTTTCGAGGTGCAAACATTAGATTGTGATAGCTCTGAGGTAGGACTGAATGACGAATCTTCATATGTGCTGACCTGACCTATTGATTAGAGCTTCTGAGTATAGACATTAGATTGTGATAGTTTGAGATAGAGTAGTACCGTTGTACACTCTACGGATATATTTAGAGTGGTGCATGGCACACTTTACTGGTTCATGGGTGGCGATTGTACCACCTGGTCGGTAGGCCATGATCATCGAGATATGATAGTATGGCTCGGTCAGGGGACCATGATCGTCGATTGATATCGTAGTATGGCCCAGATGATGGTCACATCCGTTTGGAATGGTAGTATGACCAAAGGATCCTTAAAAAGAAAGAAGGGTGTTGAGTTTAGATACTAAACCCTTGAACCATGGCATAATTCATGGCATATTAGGTTGTTGCATTTTATATGTTGATGATTCTGTGTGCCATTTGTTGTTGCATTTTTATTGAATAATTGTGATGTTTCCTATTGCATTGCTTGTACAATGCTAGACTTAAGTAGATATATCTTTTGCTACTCTAGGCTCACATGGATATCGAGCTCACTACTCATAACATTTCAGGTTTGTCTGTTGTGAATAAGGAGAATGGTGCGCTTATCGCATGATCTTTTTCAGCCTATCCGTAGTAGGTTGTTTTGTTTTGCTATTTTTGGTATTTTAAATTAGCATATACAAGTTTTGAAAAAAAAATGTAAAGTTGAACTGGACTCTGTTAATGTAATTAATGTTAAGGACTTCCGTTGTTGTTACATTATTCCACTTAACTTGTTATTGTTGCACTTTGAATACTATAAATGTTTCGATGGTAAGGCTTAACAATAGTCAACATGTTTGACTAAAGAGTAGACTTATTTGACTATTGTGTCGATTGGGCTGCCCGTATGAGGTTTCGGAAGGGGTACCAACAATGTTGTTATTAGAGCCCACAAAATTTTTTTTCCAATGTTGGAATTAAGCGATAATAGTCCAAAAAGTTTTATTTTTCAAAACTTTCTTTTGAAAATATATTGTACAGCAGTGGAAAAATAGGCTTTAGGGGTGGTATGTTTGCAAAGTTTGACATTGACAAATGATTGTATACAAATTCCAGACTAAGATGCCACCTAGACGCGGTAGACCATGGCCGGTACCGCAAGTCATGCTTCTCCTCAGGATCCTGTACTGAGACCTATACCACCATCATCTGTTGAGCCTGATGTATATCGATGGCTTGGAGATCTTATTTGGGCCCAAGGGGAGTTGATCCAATCCTCTAGTGCTCCACTACATCAGAAGATAGATGGGGTCATGGCTAATATGCAGCGACCAGCATCTCCTGCAACTCCTGCTCCACCTGCAGTTGAGCCATCTAATGGGGATGATGATGATGAGTCTGAAGAGGAGATTGAGGCTCCTCATAAGTACTATAGAGAGAGATAGAGGAGAGAAGTTTCACATGAGAAACTACTGAAGAAGTTTGTGGACTTGAAACCCCAGTAATATTGGGGTGGTGTTAATCTACAACAATCTAAGGACTGGCTGTTGAATGTTGAGAAGATAGCATGATCGATGAAGCTATCTAAAGAGAATTATGTGTTATTCTCTATCCATACATTAGAGGGTGATGTCGCTAGATGGCAGTTATCAATTTTGGCTACTGAGTGCCCAATTAAAACTTGGACAAGGTCTAGAGAGTTATTTTTAGAGACTTTTGTTCCTATTTGTGCCAGAGAGCACAGGAAGATGGACTTCTTCACCTTGTGACAGGGCAATATGACAGTCCAGGAGTACACTTATAGATTTGTTAATCTAGAGTCTTATGCTCCATGGCTGGTCGCTGAAGTACCAAGCTCTGAGATATGAGGTAGATAGTAAGGATCAGTCGGTACATGTGCAGATTGTCCCAGGCAATACCATGTAGACTTTAGCACAAACTCTCAGTAACCAGGGACAGTAGCAGAAGAATAAAGGTTTTAGGAATAGGAAGGTCGTTATGGGATCAACTAGCACCCATAGACCTAGTCTACTATGATGATGGCAGTTACTGCCACCCCTATTTAGACATTTAAGCCACACGTGGCAATACAACCTAGAGGTGGAGGTTGTAGAGGTGGCAAAGACCATAGAGGAGGTGAAGGCCGTAGAGGAGACCAAGGTGTGGGAGGCAGAGTCTTAGAGTACATGCCAGAAACACCGGCAATACAGATGGGCCAGCGAACATGGATAGGGCAAGTTGTACAAAGACAGCCATTCACCTATTATTAGTGCGAGCAAATTGAGCACAAGAGATCGGATTGTCCTACCCTATCAGGTCAGTCGATGATCTAGCAGGGATATAGAGAGAAAGCCTAGGAAATCACTCAGCCTAATCAGGAGGCTACTAAGACTTTGGTAGAAGGTACTGTCTCTATTTTAGATTACATGTTGTATGTGTTAATTGATGCTAGCTCTACCTTATCATTTACTTTTGGACCTGTTGTTGATAGATTAAAACTTAGACCAGTTAGGGCATCCATTTGGCTTGTATTAAGTACTGCTGTTGGGGAGCGTCTTTACCCCAATATGATTTGTGAGCATTGTGTGATATGTGTCAATGACCTAGAGACGATGGTAGATCTACGAGTATTCAAATTTTTAGAGTTTGATGTCATTCTAGGCATGGACTGGCTAGGTTCTTATCATGCTTATATTGATTGTTATGCTAAGCATGTAGTATTCCAGATCCCAAATTGACCAGTAGTGGTGTTTTAGGGTAGAGGTTCAGATAAACCTAGCACCCAGGGCAGATTAGCGACACCAAAGGCGATGTGTGCCTCAGTGAGTGTGGTTGTCGCAAATGCTGGTGAACCTTCCAAGCTGAGACTTGGGGATATTCATGTGGTATGTGAGTTCTTCGAGGCATTCCCTGATGAACTACTCAGCTTGCCTTCTAAGCGAGAGATCAATTTTTTCATTGAGTTGGTTTTGGGGACTAAGCCAATCTTAATAACTCCTTACCGTATAACACCTAAGGAGTTATAGGAGTTGAGGGTTCAGCTAGAAGAATTACTGGGCAAAGGTTTTATTCGACCTATCTTATCACCCTAGGGAACTTTGGTATTGTTCGTAAGAAAGAAAGATGAGAGTCCTTGCTTGTGCATCGACTATAAATAGTTGAATAGAGTGACTATAAAGAATAAATACCCTCTTCCAAGGATTGATGATTTGTTTGATCAATTGAAGGGTGCTAGGGTATTCTCAAAGATTGATTTGCATTCAGGGAACCATTAGCTATGTGTTAGGGAGGAAGATGTACCAAAGACAGATTTTCGTACTTGCTATGGGCACTATGAGTTTCTAGTTATGCCATTTGGAGTAATGAATGCCCCAGCAATGTTCATGGACTTGATGCAGTGAGTGTTCAGGCCTTAACTCGATCAATTTGTGATATTCATTGACGAGATTCTAATCTACACAAGGTTTAGAAAAGTACATGTAGAACATCCTAGAATAGTCTTACAGACTTTAAAGGAACACTGTTTGTATGCAGAGCTGAGTAAGTGTGACTTTTGGTTGATAGATGTTAAGTTTTTGGGTCAAGTGGTTGAAACCGAAGGTATCTCTATTGATCCAGCCAAGGTCAAAGCGATTGTTGATTAGCCTAGACCCACCACAATGACTGAGATTTGTAGTTTCCTGAGTTTAGCAAGTTCCTATTAGAGATTTGCATAGAATTTTTCCCTTATCACAGCACCGAAAGTAAAAGTTACCTTTTGTATGGACTGATATGTGAACATGTCTTTCTAGAGCTTAAAAAAAGGTTGATAGCTGCGACAATTCCTGTTTTGTCAAAACCAGGTCAAGAGTTGGTGATTTATACTGTTGCATCAGGATTAGGCCTTGGTTGTGTATTGATGCAAAATGATAGGGTAATAGCCTATCCTTCCAGATATTTAAAAGTTCATGAGAATAACTGCTGTGTCCATGGTCTAGAACTAGCAGCTATTGTTTTTGCACTCAAGATTTGGCGGCAATATCTTTATGGTGAACAATTCATGCTGTATTCAAATCACAGGAGCCTTAAGTACCTATTTTCTTAGAAAGATCTTAATATGAGGTAGAGGAGGTAGATGGAATTAGTGAAGGATTATGACTGTAGTATTGGATACCATCTTGGGAAGGCTAATGTTGTGGTTGATGCACTTAGTAGGAAATGGGTCGAGACCACCTTTATGGCTAGATATATGTCTCAGGAGTGGAGGATGATTGATTTTGTGACAGTGATGAGTATCCGTGAGACTTTGACTGAGACTAGAAAAGTGCACAGATGAGATCCCAACTGGTTCTGCTTGTTGAGATCATGGAGGTGCAGCCTCATGATGTTGATTATGTGATGTTGTGGGAGTAGGTAGATGACACTTCTCATGTGGATCGGCTGATTGACATTGATGCTCACTGAGGTTCAAGGGACAATTGTGGGTACCAGATGACCCTAGCCTAAGATAGGGAGTGTTAGCAGAGCTGCACCACTCGAGGCATACCGTTCACCTAGGCATCAATAGATGTATCATGATGTTCGATGTACTTATTGGTGGCTAGGGACGAAGCGAGATATTGCGGCCTTTGTATAGAGATGTGACATGTGCCAGCAAATTAAAGTTGAGCATAAGAGATCCTGCGATTTATTACACAGTGTCACACCCTGACCCTCGGACCAGACATTATGTCTATCAATCTAAGGCCCTGTCGTCGGGCGTCGCGATGCTCCAAGCTCGGCGCATGGTCCGTCGAGGCAACGGGTGTGCGATATTCATTATAGTCTTTCCACAACCTCCATACGCGAGGTTTAAATCATTTCTTAATTTCAAATAATCATTTTAATAATGCTTCACTAAGCAATTAGTTTCAAATCAAACTCACCAGATGTTCAAAATCATATTTATACTGGAAATCAAAATAATAGTAGCGGAAGCACTTTCTGGATTAAATCTTTCTACCCACCATACGCGACCGTCCCATACTGGTAGAATATAGTGCGTACATGTTCTGCCCAAGAATCAATCACTCACCATACATGGTCCGTCATTTTTTGAGTCCAGGATTCCTCCATACCCCCAAATCCCTATGCGTCCCATACCGCATAGAGACCAAAGGATACAGGATCCTCCTGAATTGAGTCATGACCAAAACAAGTATGCATTTTCATGTTATAAGTCTCTAGCTTATGTCCTAAAAGCTTTTATTGAGATCCACTGTCTTCAAGACATCACCCGGTCTTCCCTAAACCTAGGGTTACAGGACTTGGTTTGTTGACTCAACGGTTGAGTCGCCAATCCGACTCACTCTCACTTCTATGTGACGCCCTCGGTTTCAAGTTTCCTGGATCCTTTCCAAAGTAGTGCAACACTCGCAGAGAGTAAAACTCGGCCTACAGGGCTACTATCCAAAGGAAGCACATTACTCATAGGGAGTCAAGCCTCCACCTACAGGGCTACTATCCAATGGAAGTGCATCTCTTGCAAGGAGTAGAACTCTATCTACAGGGCTACCACCTGTACTCAAATCCGTCTGCGAATGGTCACTTGAGCACCCGACATCACCTAAATCTTTTCTAGACTTCTAGCCACATAGTTACTAGTGGATGGCTTTTATTCACTTTTCAAAATCAAAGTCATTCAAAACTATTTCCAGTGAAAATCAAATTCGGTGAAATTTTCCTTTCATTTATATTACATTATTATAAAAATAGTTCCATCTGACATTACTTGGCCAGGAAAAATCCAGTCATGCCCAGTGTTGTCGAACACTGAGCTCTGATACCAAAATCTGTCACACACTGATCCCCGGAGCGGACATCATGTCTGTCAATCTGAGGCCCTGTCGTCGGGCGTTGCGCGGCTCCAAGCTCGGTGCGTGGTCCGCTGAGGCATCAGGCGTGCGACAGTCATCATCATCTTTCCACAACATCTATACACGAGATTTAAATCATTTCTTAATTTCAAATAATCATTTTAATAATGTTTCACTAAGCAATTAGTTTCAAATCAAATTCACTGGATGTTCAAAATCATATTTAAACTAAAAATCAAAATAATAGTTGCGGAAGCACTTTCTGGATTAAATCTTTCTCAATCATTGAACACTGTATAACATAACATAACTAAAAATCATCAATTTATCAATCAAAACAGAAACAGTGTTCAAGATGGTAAGACAATCCTGTGAACACATATGCAAAAATATGATACATGACCCTCCGGTCCAAATTCAAAATATACACCGTAAAAACTGTACAAAACAGAGAGACAGTTTAACACAAAATATCACTCTCTCTCTCTATACATCCTCCAGTCGCCGGTTTGCATCCTCAATGAGCGCTGGGCCCAGGAGTACCTGTAAAATAAAAATGGGGTGAGCTCGAAAGCTCAGTGGATCTCTCCTACACATCAATAACATTATACAAATGAGCATACGAAACATGCAAACAGTTTCAAATCATTAGGGGTTTTTCAAATACTTAGTCAGTTTATCCGTTGCGCTCTAATATTAGGAATTTACCATATGATATTAGGAATTAACCGAAAGAGTGAACCACCCTCAGTATCCCACTTGTGGTCCTGAACACAATTAGGCACGACATCTTTATAAAATAGAAGTCTACCACTGAGACCACGACCCAAGAAGATACTGAAACCAAGGAAAAAATCCTCATGACTTTCCAAATTCTAGGGTTTCATACGAACGCTCGCAGTTTGGCCTAGTTGGGGATACCCACGATGATGTCTTGGTCACAACCGGATAACATCTACGTGATGTACCAGTGCCCGTCCATCGCCCCGATACGTGGAGTTCTTAATAAACCTTTAATGTTCTTTAGTTTTACAATCATGGTTTTCATTCCATGTAACATACAGACAGGCTTATCGAAAATGCTAACCTAAGCAAAGAAAGCAAATAAACACCAAGCCAATCATAATATCCTAGTACTAGAAAGCGAGTAACTAGTCATCGAGATATCATAGCAATCATTCCACCCAAGGCATACATTCCTAGCGTGGTACTACGTATAGGAACTTAAACATGAATCATATTCCGTATCCAACATCCGCATAATACTAAAGAGTGAGGAAGAGATAGTCAATCCCACCTGTACATGCTGGAACACTGTTGGATTGTCGCTCCTCGCACGACAGTCCAATACCGTCAATCTGCATTATTAGACGGCAATGATACATTACTTTGGGCTCCTAATACTCTTTTCACCTAACTCTAGGGGTCTGGTATCATTCAGTGTTCTAGAATGTACACAAAACACTCCAACAAAATTATTTGCGTCTATGTATCGCGGTCGGTCTTGTGTGGACCACGATCTACACACAATTCCTCATCCAATAGTGGGATTTCACATGTGTACGCCATAATAGCGATTTTCATTTCAGTTTAACACTTAAATATAGTGTATTGGACACCCAAAAATCATTCAAACATATAAACTAGCAAATGGATGGTTGCTTACATTGTTTCTTAGCGAAAAATCCCTTGACCAAACCCTAAACACGGGATTCCCTTTCAATGAAATCAACCCCCTTCAATATAACAACCAAACAACCATCATAAATCATCCACACTAGTGTCCAAACACACTCACAAGGAAATGAAAAGGGGTTCACCATGTTTGGCTTGGTTTCTAGCCACTAAACCTACAACACAAGCTCTCAAACGGATCTCCATCATTTTGATTTACTAACCATTGATAACTACTCTAAATGAGATCAAATCTTAAAGAAAAACTCAAAGAAAATTAAAGAATTCACCTTTGATCGTCTCTTGTCGCTACTCTTCAAACCCCAAGGTGTAGAATGACAAATGAGCAACTTTAGGGCTTGAAACATATATATATATATATAGATCGCACACGGACCACGGTCAGAGCCAGACGGACCTCGATCATCGAACAGATTTTTTTCGTGGACTGCGGCCAACACTTTATGGACCACTGTCAGCACTCTCCGGATCGCGTTCAGCACTTTACGGACCACAGTCACCCATGTGACCTATTTTTTTTTTAATTTCTCATCTGATGACTGTGGTCGCTGATGACCTCGGTCGCCAATGACCGCGGTCGCCAATAACCTAGGTTGCCAGTACACAAAATTTTTTTCAACATTTTCTCCAAGATTTTTCTCCAAATTCTAATACATGATAATACTTTATTTTGTTATTAAACATTAATACAAGTATTTAAAACATGGTTTCACATATTTTAACATTTGTTTCATAATTTTTAAAAATCCATTTTCGATTTGTACGCATTTGAAAATTTAGAATATTACAATCTACCCCCCTTAAAAGAATTTTCGTCTTCGAAATTTAAATGAGAAGTACCTGAGCGATGTGTCCAATCAATCTGTCCTGGCGAAGAGATCTGGGTATTTCTGCTGCATATCACTCTCAAGCTCCCTCGTCGCTTCCTCCAGGTTATGATGTCTCCACTGGACTTTGACTAAAAGAATGTCCTTAGTCTTGAGACTCTGCACCTTACGATCAAGGATCTGCACTGCTGGCTCTTCGTAAGTAGCATCATCTCGAAGTACGATCTCGTCCAAATGTAAAACATGAGATGGGTCTGGTTCGTACTTCCGGAGCATTGAAACATGGAACACATTATGTACCGAGGACAATTTATTCGACAAATCCAACTCGTATGCACGAACACCAACCCATCTGACAATTTCAAAAGGACCGATGTAGCACGGCAATAACTTCCCCTTTACTTCAAACCGTCTGATTCCCTTCTGTGGGCTAATCTTCAAAAATACCTTATCACCAGTTTGGAACTCTAGAGGTCTGCTCCTCTTGTCCGCATAGCTCTTCTGCCTGCTTTATGCTGTAACTAACTCCTCAGGATTTGCTTTACCTGTAAACTCATTTCTTCAATTAACTCGGGTCTAGTGAGTACCTGGTCTTCAAATTCTGCCCAACAGGATGGTGATCTACAGGGTCTGCCATATAGTGCCTCATATGGAGCCATCTTGATGCTTGCCTGGTAACTGTTATTATGTGCAAATTCGGCAAGATGTAGATGCTTACTCCAATTTCCTGTAAAGTCTAGAGCACATGCTCTCAGTATATCCTCCAATATCTGTATGACCTTCTCTGACTGCCCATCTGTCTGTGGATGAAAGGTTGTGATCATGGTCAATCTGCTCCCCAATTCCTTCCGCAGACTCTACCAGAATTGAAACGTGAATCTGGAGTCTCTGTTTGATACTATGGTACTGGGAACACCATGCAATCGCACAATCTCTCGCACATAAAGCTGTCCCAGCTTACTTACTGCATATGTAGACTGAATAGGTAGAAATGTGTCACCTTAGTCAGTCGGTCTACTATGACCCAAACGGTGTCTTCCCCCTTATGACTTCTCGGCAAGCCACTAACAAAATCCATCACTATATTGTCCCACTTCCATTTAGGAATCGGAAGTGGCTGTAATAAACCCGATGGCTTCCTATGTTCAGCCTTGACTTGCTGACAAGTCAGACACCGGGAGACATATCTGGCAATGTCCCTCTTCATGCCTCTCCACCAGAAAGTTTTCTTCAAGTTCTGGTACATCTTGTCGCCCCCTGGATGCATAGTGTACTTACTCAAGTGTGCCTCATCTATTAGGGTTCCTATGGCTGCCCAAAACTAGAAACACACAGTCGGTTCCCTAATCTTAACGCACCTTTTGTGTCAAGGCGAAAATCTGTGTGTTTGCCCTCCTTGATGCCCTCTATCAGCCCTGTCATCCATACATCGAATTTCTACTCATATCTGATCTGGCGTAAGATGTCTGGCTGGCAAGTCACTGCATATAGATATGCTCGTGTATCATCTGTAGCTACACCCAGATTATAGTCACTAATCAGCTGATACATCTGGCCCACTTCATCCCTCCTGCTCAACTTCCTACTAAGAGCATCAACAACTACATTCAGCCTGTCGGGATGATAATGAAGCTCAAAATCAAAGTCACTAAGGAACTCAATCCACCTTCTCTGCCGAAGGTTCAGTTCCTTCTAAGTGTATATGTACCTGAGGCTCTTATGGTCTGAGTATAGATCAAAACTCTCACCATATAGATAGTGCCTCCATATCTTCAGCGCAAACACGATCGCTGCAAGCTCTAGATCGTGCATAGGATAATTCAGCTTATGTGACTTCAGCTACCGTGAAGCATAAGCCACTGGATGTCCTTGCTGCACTGGATGTCCTTGCTGCATCAGCACTACACCCAATCCGCTAAGGGATGCATCAGTGCACAAAGTATACCTCACACCAGGGGTAGGTGTGATGAATACCGGTGCTGTAGTCAACCTCTGCTTAAGCTCCTGAAAGGACTGCTCATACTGCTCACTCCAAATGAATTTCTCGTCCTTTCTAGTTAGCTTAGTCATTAGACCTGCCAATTTCGAGAAATCTTTAATAAACCTGCAGTAGTACCCAGCTAACCCAAGAAAACTCCTCATCTCTGTCACTGTAGTGGCTGCTGCCAGTCGGATACTGCTCTCACCTTCTCCGGGTCTACTGCTATTCCCTGTGTTGAGACCACATGGCCAAGAAACTTGACCTGCTTCATCAAGAAATCACACTTGATAAACTTGGCATATAATTTATTCTACCTCAGTGTTTCCATAACAATCCGCAAGTGTTGTATGTGCTTAGTCTCTGATCGGGAATATACCAGAATGTCATCAACAAATACTACTACAAACTGGTCAAGAAAACGAATGAAGATTTTATTCATCATGTCCATAAACGCGGCTGGAGCATTAGTCAAACCAAATGGCATGACCGTGAACTCATAGTGGCCATACCGCATCCTGAAGGCTGTCTTCTGTATATCAGACTCCCGGATCCTCAGCTAATGATACCATGACCTCAGATCTATCTTGGAGAAGTATTGTGCTCCACTGAGCTGATCAAAGAGGTCATCAATCCGTGGTAAAGGGTATCTGTTCTTAATAGTAACACTGTTCAGCTTCCGGTAGTCTATGCATAGCCTCATGAAACCGTTTTTCTTCCTCACAAATAAGACTGGAGCTCCCCATGACGACTCACTCTGTTTGATGAATCCCTTCGCCATGAGCTCATCCAACTGAGTCTTCAACTCTATCAACTCCACAGGTGCCATCTTATAGGGTGGAATAGCGATGGGATTAGTGCCGGGATGCAACTCAATCTTAAACTCTACCTGTCTATGAAGTGGAAGTCTAGGTAGATCCTCTGGGAATATATCTATGTAATCCTATATCACAGGAATACTGTGAATATCTATGGTCCCCTCTGCATCCTCATCCGCTAGTTGCCTGAACTCTCCCTTCTGCTGAATGGCATACAACAAAGTAAGTGTAGGACTCCTAGGCAGTCTCCGAATATCCCTATCAATCCTTAATGTCTCTCCTGATGGCAACTGTATAATGACTTTCCTCCTCTGGCAATCAATCTATGCCTGATATTGGGTCAACCAGTCCATTCCCAATATCATGTCATAGCCATTGAAATGGAGTAAGCAGAGATCAGCGGGAATCAGCTGGTCTCCAAATCTGAATTCAACTCCACAATACTTCCCTGAGCTCACTGTCTTGCCTATCGGCGTGGCAACATCCAATGGTACTGTCAATGGGCTCGTGACAAGTCTCAATTTACTCACCAAATCTTCTAAAATAAAAGACTATGTGGCACTAGAATCAAACAAGACATGCATAGCAACACGAAACAACAAAAACATACCATCAACTGTAACAGTCGAGGCTGTCTGGGCCTCTATTACATACAGTCTAGCCTGTTCTCTTTGTCTTGTCTGGGACCGTGTCTGCCTCTGCTGCAGCCAACTAGTCTGTCCCTGCCCTGACTACTGTTGTGTTGGTGCTAGAGCTCTGGTAGGACAATCTCTAGCCATATGTCCCTGCTCGCCACACGAGAAACACAGTCCTAACTTCCTAGCCCGCTCCCTCTGCTCGGTGCTAATCTGACCTGATCCGGTCCGCTGCTGCTGCCTTGAAGTCTGGGCCTAACCACTAGTAGTAGGTGCTTTAGATGGTCATCGTCGGTCTCTCCTTTACTGCGGGGCTCCAGATGTCTGACATGAATACGATATCTTCTGTTTACTCTTGAGCGACTGCCCAAACTCTATGTCTCTCCCTACATGTTGGGCCCGCACAACTGCCTCTCTAAAAGTAGTCAGTCTCAGGGGCGTGATCATTCTCCTAATCTCCATCCTTAAACCCTCTATAAACTTCTCCATCTTCAGTAACTCATCTACTACCATCTCTGGGTGGAAAATCGACAGCTCTGTGAACCTGTGCTCATACTCTGTCACAGTCAATGTCCTCTGCGTCAGCCTAATAAAATCTGATCACATCTGGGACCTCCGTGCTAACAAGAAGAAAGTATCATAAAACAGTGTCTGGAATTCATCCTAGGTTATCACTTTCTCATTAATGGTCGGATCTGCCACTATCATCCTCTACCAGTGGTAGGCTGGTCCCACCATCTAATGTACTGCCAAAGCTACTCTCCTTGGTCTAGTCACTCCTAGTAGCGTCAGATGCTTATCCATCTCTATGAACCATCTATCTGCTGCAATAGGATCTGCCTATCCCTCAAACTGGCTAGGACACAACTTCTGAAACTCTATAGCTAGATCCTTCTACTCTTTATCATAACCCGCGAACTTGCTAGCCGTCTGTGCTGGACTCTCAAGGGGTATTGTCACCGGGATCCCTGCCTCATTAGGTACAGACGCTGGTGTAGACGTCTGTGCGGGCACTGGAAGCCGTATGGGAGGCTGACAAGACTCTGTCGGGTACCGGCTCGTCATGGCCCTGTCCACTGCTCGATCTACTACTCTCTGAATCATGTCTGAGAGTACATCTGGTGACACTGTAATGGCAGCTGGAGCAGCCAATCCGGTAACACTCTCCTCTGTCTGTACTGTCTCCTTAGTAGCCTCACTCCTGGACCCACCCCTTTGGGGTCTGCCTCGTCCTCTAACTCTTGGCATTATCTTCAAGTCAAAAGCACACTTTCAGTATCCAACAGTGTAATCATAATACAATAGAAAATTCAATAATTTAAATGAATATAACTGCATTTCTACTTTAAGCTAAATACCATGACTTGTGTTAATAGCCATTTATTTCAACTCGCCTATACCCTTCGCGTTTATTGTGTTAATGTGAATCTAAGTTCATGTCTCTAGGTTTTCAATCTATCTCTGTGGTCTAAAGTTTTTGATTCTAGTCGACAACATTTTATTCAATTGTGGGTACAAGAATTTGTGTGTCAATACTCAAAATAGTGATATCACATATATCCAAAGCAAACACCCAACAATCAACCAAACAATGCACTCTGGCATAATGGAATCCATGTTCTATTACGCCTATTATATATTTATGCCAAATCCTGGTCTCTAAGGATGACGCAAGACCCACAGTACGCGATCGTCCCATATCAGTAGAATACAGTGCATGCAAGTTCTTCAAAAGAGTCCGTTCATCGCCCATTACAATTTTGCAAGTGTCTTGCTCCTTAAAGTAGACGCAAGACCCACCATACGCGACCATCCCATACTGGTAGAATATAGTGCGTACATGTTCTGCCCAAGAATCAATCACTCACCATACATGGTCCGTTATTCTTTGAGTCCAGGATTCCTCCATACCCCAAAATCCCTATGCGTCCCATACCACATAGAGACCAAAGGATACAGGATCCTCCTAAATCGAGTCATGACCAAAACAAGTGTGCATTTTCATGTTATAAGTCTCTAGCTTATGTCTTAAAAGCTTTTATTCAGATCCACTGTCTTCAAGACATCACCCGGTCTTCCCTAAACCTAGGGTTACAGGACTTGGTTTATTGACTCAACGGTTGAGTCGCCAATACGACTCACTCTCACTTCTATGTGACGCCCTCAGTCTCTAGTTTCCTGGATCCTTTCCAAAGTAGTGCAACAATCGCAGAGAGTAAAACTCGGGCTACAGGGCTACTATCCAAAGGAAGTGCATTACTCGTAGGGAGTAAAGCCTCCACCTACAGGGCTACTATCAATGGAAGTGCATTTCTCGCAGGGAGTAGAACTCTATCTACAAGGCTACCACCTGTACTCAAAT